>CAUJRU010000604.1:171411-437805 GCA_963277665.1 Viscum album
ATTTATTAAATTTAAAATTTTAATTTTTAAGAATAATTCTTTTAATTTATCTTCTCCAAATTAGTTTACAGTGATTTCATTATATTTTTGAAAAAATAATTGATTTTTAGGTGAATTGGGGAAAATACATATTTTTATCGTACCCGAACTTTTGTGACATAATCATAATACAATAATGGATTATATGATTTTAATGAATTTTATGTATAAAATTATATATCTATAATGTAAAGTAGTATATTTATAAATACAATGTGTAATATTTAAACCCATTTTACCATTTTGGAAATGTAATTAACACTTTATCTAAAAATTGGGTTTTTCACTTACAGTAAAAATTAATTTTCAAAACTAATAGGAATTAAATATAAAAAAATTGTTTCCATATTTTAGAAAAACATTTTCATATTATATACTGATTCAAATTTAATTTTTGTTCATTAGTGTTTGATTTATTAGATTAATGTAAATGACAATGACAATAGTGAATGGGTTATTTAGAAAGAATTATTTTATTAATGTTGAATAATTTTAATATAATATATTAAAATGTTATATTTTATATAAAGATTTAGATTTCATTTTTAGATATATATTAAAAAATATTTCAAATAAGTTAATTAGTTATTAATATTATATAATATTTTGGAAACACAATGTCAAAAGGTACATTTTTTCTACACAACATTATTTCTATATATTAATTGATTTAATTTAAAATTTTATTTTTTTTATTTAAAATATGACTAAATTATATAGATAAAACATTTTTTTTGAAAAAAAAAATTGTAATAAGGGCTACAAAATATTTTTAATGAAATTTCAATTTTATGGGTAAAGACTAGTTACCATGGAAAAAAATAATAAATAATAAAAATATAGCTGTAAAATACTTGAAAAATGAATAAAATGGATAGAAATGAGTGTTAAATGTTTAATAGAACATATATAACCACTAAAATCAATATTTCCAACTTTTATCAATGAATGTTTAGTACTTTAATTCCATCCCTGAATATCTATTGAGTATTTACAAAATTACCATTTCCATCACTTATAAAAAGAGATAAATTCCACTATCTTTCTATACCCATTAAAAAGCCTTATATCTACCCAAATTATACCCTAGTTACACATAAACCATATAACCATGTCTTAAAATGTTTTTTCATTTCCAAAAGTCAAATATACGGAGCTTTAAGGAGTTGCTGACGGGAGAACATCAAAATGGAGTTTTAATGTTCTCAAACTAGAAATCTAAATTATTTTCATTCTTATCCCCTCTAACTAATTATAAAAGATGCAAGAATTATTCAAGAATTATTATTTTTATGCTGAAAGTTTAATATACTAATGTAATATCACTTATTGAATTCCTCCAGAACCATACAAAAATTGAAGAGCTCATCATGTGTATATGCATAAAAACGCCTCCATGAATGGAATGTGCTATATTTTGTTATTTACCAATTGGATGAAATTAAAATATTATTTAATATTTATATATATATATATTAGTGAAAAATATTAAACATTAAATTTTATTTAAATATAAAATTAGACATTCTATATGTGATATCAATAATAATCAATCATTGTAAACTTAAACGCCTTAAAAGAACTTCACGAGGAAACATAATTATTTTGAGTCCATTTTGGAAAGAATTTTTATTACTATAAATATTATGATAATAGAATACTAAAATATATAATAAAAAATTATTATGGGGATTTTTATGGTATTTTACAACACAGTTGACCATGATCAATACACTATGGATGTTTTAAATAAATCCATCGAACCACCTCAAGAAAAAGTCACAAGAAAAATCTATTTAATAAATAATGAACATATGATAATTAATATACAATAGAAAATAAAATAAATATATAAAATTTTATTAATAATTTTTATAATAAACTTATTTTGGTTTATCTATATTTTATACACATGAACATAGCGAATAAAGACATAAAGTAAGTGTTCTTGGATCTCAATTTCAGTTCATTGATATGTGATTGGTATTTTTCTTGCGTATATTTTTTATGGTGTATATAATGAGGATGTATTTATTTTTTCATAAAATTTTATGTAATCTGATGGAGTTGAAAATCCATCCCATGGTATACCTTTTATTGGTTTTTAGTTCAAAAGATAAGGATGGTGTAAGGGTTTTTGTAACTTAAGTCACCTTTTTGGAGTTATGTATAATGACCCATACTTTACATACATTGTTAATAATTCAAAATTAAAGAAAACTTATTAAAACATATAACAAAACCATGAAAGGACCGTATAGGTATAATGTCTTTAGAAATTAGGAAACATAAACAACTGGTTCATAAATCATCTACACTGTCTCCCTTTTATTTTATCATATCTAGAGTCTCTTTTGGAATATCATACTTAATACCCTTCTTTCTGACCTGAGGAAAAGAAAACAAACAAAAGGGTGAGCTCAAATTCTCAGCAATGGTAAACAAAAGAAATATCAATCGGAGAAGAAGAAGTAGAAGAAGAAATACTGTAGAAAGAATCTGTAACAGACATTACCTCTTCATTGAAGCACCTCTTCTTAACCTCCTCTTAGGGCACTAAAGATGGTCTTTGAAGAAGAACAGGACCTCTAGGCTGTTTATAGTGAATTTGATATGGGAAATGGGCAGGGTTTGGCTGAGCTTAAAGGCTCAAAGTAGTGTTAGGAGGAGAGGGAGGAGGTGCCCTTTTATAAGGGAGGGGAGGGGAACCTTAAGAAAAACGTAAAATAATATTTTATTATAAAGTGACATTCGGTTTTTAATATATCCAAATTGATTTAATTCAAAGATAAGGTGGTTAGGGGTCAAAATCCTCTCAGCAAATAGATTTTAGACAAGTTTAGGTTACTATTTTAACCTTATCATTTAGATTTAACTTTAAGGTAAATAATTTTACTTTTAACGTGTCTTCTTGTTTTCTTACACTATATGGTAATTAAACATACTATAACAAGCCAAAAAAACCCCAAGTTGTTCATTATTAATATATATAAACTTATCTAAGTCATTTTTCCGAACCCTATATTTTTAGGAATAAAGTTACAATTAATAATATAATATTTTTTTAAAACTATTTTATGTCAATTTTGAGACTATTTGGTAATTCATTTTTGTGAAAATCATAATAGCACGATTAGTTCAAAAAAAGTTAATTAAATCAATAATAACATGTCATATTAACCTATAAAATTAGTGTAATTCATAAAAAGTCTCAAATTACATTTATTTGGGTATTTATAATATCAATTATGTTAATATTTCATTAATAAGGTAATTACTGCATCATCATTATGTCATAAATAAACTATATTATTTAATTTCTAAAAATTATAAATAAAATAATATTATTTATAAAACCTTTTTATCTTTCTAATGAATATTTATAGTCGAATTTATCTTATTAATAATCATATATTAAAAATGATTTAATTATTAAACATTGATTTTAACTATTTTAACTCTTCTTTATAAAAAATAATAATAAATGTCCAAATCTAATAAATTTGGACATAAATGGTCATATTTTATTCCTCAGGTTTTTTGGGTCAAATTAATCTTATCCAATAGAATTAGGACATGTTTTAGGGTAATAATAATATCATTTTTACCCTTAATTACCCTATTTACATTTTACCATGGTAAAAAAAGTAAAAATTTACTACTCACCAAAAATTATTTTTATCTTATTGAACCACATTTTACTCCTTGATATTAACTGTGTCTCTTGGATTTTCTAAATTCCACTCACAGAAGCAGCAAAATTATGTTTTATGTAAATTTTAAAATTCTCATAGGAGGTGGGTAAAAGACAGTTAAAAGTTCAATAAAATTTTTATATATATATAATTATTATAAAATAAATCTAATAAATTAATTTGAACTTATATAGGTATTATCTATCAATTTGACCTAAAATAAATTTAAATAAAATAAATAATTATTTAAATAAAATGTCGGGTTTTAAATAGTAACATAGTGCTTTCACTATTCATCGAAAATTAAAAGCTTTCAGAAAAATACCCAAAATTCACCCTAGGCTAATTTCGATATTCCGAATCCAGAAATGAATTCCATTTTGAAAGATAAAATTTATAAAAATTCAAAAATTCTGTATTACTATTCATAACAGCTAGTTTATATAATATTTTAATAACATATCGTTGTTTAGTGAAACTCGGTATTGCATACAATTCAAGCTATCGTGGAAGGTTTCTCTTGCATGTAACGCAAGCCAAGACAGTGTTGTGTGTAGTTAAAGATTCTTTTATATAACATTATACATAAAAACAAAATATTTCTCATAAAATCTCAGGTGTTACATTCTACCCCCCTTAAAATGAATTTCACCCTCAAAATTTGTCACATTGTAACAAACAGATGAGGATATCTCTCCCTCATCATATCCTCAAGTTCCCATGTATCTTTTTCTAATTTCTGGTTCCTCTATAAAACATTCACCAAGTGAGTGGTCTTGTTCCATAGGAATTTTTTGCTATGATCCAGAATCTCTATTAGTTGTTCTTCATAAGAAAGATCTTGCTCCAGCGGTACAACTTCTGAGATGAGTGCATTAGAAGGATCACGTATGTACTTTCTCAGGAGAGATATATAGAACACATCCTGAACTTGAGAGAGATTCGGTAGAAGCGCCAATCGGTAAGCTACCTTCCCAACATGATCCAGTGTTTCCAAAGGACCAATATACCTATGCCTCAGCTTGACCTTCTTTCCAAATCTCATTACTCTCTTCCAAAGATATATTCGTAGGAATAGTTTATCACCTACTTCAAACTCTAGGTCTTTTCTTCGGTTATTGGCATAACTTTTTTGTCAACTTTGAGCTGCTCTTATGTGTTGTTGAATAGATCTGACCTTTTCTGCCATCTCATCAACAAGATCAGGTCCAAATAAATTTCTTTCCCCAAATTCATCCCAGCAAGTTGGAGTCCTGCATTTATTTCCATAGAGATCTTCATAAGAATCCATCTGAATACCAAAGTGAAATAAATTATTATAAGAAAATTCCACTAATGGTAGGTGTTGATCCCAACCTCCTTTGAAATCCATAGAGAAATCTCTTGACATATCTTCTAGAGTTTGAATTGTTCTCTTAGACTGACCATCTGTCTGAGGATGATAAGCAGTGATGAAACTCAACTCTGTATCCAGAGTATGCTGAAGACTTTGCCAAAAAATTGAGGTAAACCTCAGATCCCGATCAGATATAATGGAAATTGGTACTCCATGAAATATTACCACTTCTTTTATATATATATCCTGGAAAGATGATTCAGAGAGAAATCTTCTCTAATAGTAATGAAGTGTGTCGAATTCGTAAGACGATCAACTATGACCCAGATAGCAATATTTCCTTTGGATGTTTTAGGAAGTCCGGTGAAAAATTACATAGTGATTTTTCCCATTTCCATTCGTGTATGGGTAATGGTTGTAACAGCCCCTTAGACTTCTATCTCTCAGCCCTAACTTGCTGAAAAACCAATAATCGAGAGACATATTCAGCAACATCTCTTTTCATGCCATCCCACAAGATGTACTCTTTTAGGTCCCTATACATCTTCGTGCTTCCAAGATGAGTAGAGAATGAAGAACTATGAGCCTCATCTAGTAGCACCTTCTTTAATTCTGGGATGGGAGGAACACAAACCCGATTCCTGAACCATATTATCCCATCACAATCAAGGTGGAATTTAGGAACATTTCTCACCTTATTTTGTAACTCTACATCTTCTTTTTGTGCCTCTTTAATCTTCACATGTATATATGGTTGAACATTCATTTGAGAAAGATAGGATTTTCCCACTTCCATTATAATTCCAAGATCCATACTTTGTAAATCCATAAATATTGGATCTTTTGTGATCCTCATCATGGATAATCTCGCACGGTCTTGTCGACTTAATGCGTCTGCCACCTTGTTTACTTTCCCAGGGTGATAATGAATTGAGTAGTCATAGTCCTTAATCAACTCCGACCATCTTCTTTGGTTCATATTTAACTCCTTTTGTGTGAAAATATAATTTAAACTTTTATGATCAGTATAAATGTCACACCTTTCACCATAAAGATAATGCCTCCAAATCATTAATGCCAAGATTACCGTAGCTAACTCCAAATCATGAGTTGGGTAATTTTTCTCATGGATTTTTAACTGTCATGAAGCATAATCTATCACCATATCATTTTGCATGAGAACACACCCTAGTCCCTTCTTGGATGCATCACTGTAAATCACAAACCTTTCTCCACTACAAGGTAGTGTGAGCACAGGTGCACTGGATAACCTTCTTTTTAACTCCTTGAAATTCACTTCACACTCCTCTGTCCAAATGAACTTAACTCCTTTTCGAGTCAACCTGGTGAGTGGATTAGATAATCATGAATTTCGTTTCACAAAACGTTGATAATATCCAGCCAAACCAAGAAAACTTCAGATCTCAGTTACTTTTGTTCGTCTCGACCATCTTTCAATAACCTCTATTTTTTCTTGATCCACAAATATCCCCTCTTTTGATATTATGTGACGCAAAAATGCATATTTTTTATACCAAAATTCACACTTGGTAAATTTGGCATGAAGCTTCTCCTTCCTCAGGGTATTTAATACAATTCTCAAGTGATCTTCATGTTCTTCCTTGCTCTTTGAATAGAAAAGAATATCGTCCATAAAGACTACCACAAACTGACCAAGATAGTCTCTAAAGACACAATTCATTAGATCCATGAAGATATCAGGGGAATTAGTACGACAAAATGAAATCACTATAAATTCATAGCGTCCATACCTTGTACGGAAAGCCGTCTTTGGTATATCATATTTTTTGTCCCTTAATTGATGATACCCTGAACGAAGATCAATCTTGGAAAAGTATTGAGCTCGCGTAGTTGGTCAAATAAGTCATCAATGCATGGGAGGGGATATTTATTCTTGATAGTTATCTTGTTAAGTTCTCGATAATCAATGTAGAGACTCATTGATCCATCTTTCTTCTTAACAAATAGAACACGTGCTCCCCAAGGTGACGCACTAGGGCGTATGAATCCCTTATCAAGATTCTCTTGGAGTTGCTTCTTCAATTCTTGCAACTCAATTCGGGCCATTCTATAAGGTGTCTTTGAAATAGGCAAAGCACCCGGTAAGAGTTCTATTGAAAACTCAACTTCACGATTTGGCAGAAGACCTAGGAATTCCTTTGGAAAGACTTTATCAAACTCCCATACAATGGGAATACTCATAATTGTGCATTTATTACCAACCATTTGAGATAAATAACATTCATTTAGTGTAATCAAGACCCATAAGATGGATGAAATTTCCACTGGAAGGTTATGATCATCCTAGCATCGATAGATGATCATAGATTGATCTGGAATATGAAATGTGACTTCCCTTATTTGGAAATTGATATGAGATCCATATAAAGAAATCCAATCCATGCCAAGAATCACATAAAATTCCACTATAGGAAGGATCATAAGATTGTCAGGAATCACTTTCCCACAAACTAAAATCAGAGAAGAATTATAAACTTTTGATGCGACTGTTGTACCATTAGGGGTTGTCACTGCTAACTCAACTTCTAATTTTTGAGGTAATACGGAGATTCCCTTAGAAAATTCGTCAGAAATAAAAGAGTGGGTGGATCCAGAATCAAATAAAACATTTTATACTTTAGAGTGGATGGTAAGTGTACCTTTCACCACTTCATTATCGTACTCCATATCGCTGATAGAAATTGCATGTGACTTTCCTTTGTCTTTAGCATTAAGAGTTTTTTGACGTCGATCGTCATCAACAACCATTAGATTCGATAATTGATTAGAATAATTCCCCATTTCCTTTCACTTTTAACATTGAAGTGTAAGAGGTGCAATTTGTGTAGCCTTTTTTTTGTTCACACTACTAGACATATTCTTCCCATCATTATAGCATTAAAATGCTCGATGACCTTATTTTTCACATTTGAAACATTTACTTGTCCCTTTAAGACAACTCCCTCGATTTTTCTTTCCACACTTTGGACATAAGGGAAAACTCATCTTCTTTTTAGTGTGCTCTTTATATTTTTCTTTTGAATTCCATTTTCCTCTTCTTCTCAAATTCATATGATTGATGGGTTACTCCAATCTCTATCTCAACCTTGAGATCACATCGACCGATTTCCTCGTAGCTATTGAAGTACCTTATGGCTAATGCCCTTCGAAGACCTGGCTTTAAGCCACTACAGAATCGATCGATCTTACTCTCAGGTTGGATAATAATCCCAAGAAACATACCTTGCACGTATTGTAAAATTTTCTTAGTAGGTACCAACAGATTCATCATCCTTTTTCTTTAGTTCAAGAAACTCCTTCTCCATCTTTGTTCGAAGAATACGAGGGAAGTACTTATTGAAAAATATTTTCTTGAACTCGTCTTATTCCATGTACTCAATTTTATCCCTTTTCCTCATATTCTTAATAATATTACACCATTGATCAGCTTCACCTTCTAAACGATATACCGTTAAGATGACTTTATCATGTTTAGAACATTGATGAACTGAAAATATCTTTTCAGTGGTACTGATCCATTGTTCAGCCACTGATGGATCAGTAGACCCACTGAATGAAGGTGGACGTTGCCTCATGAAGGATTCAACATAATGTCGCTCCTTTATTTGCTTGTTTGGAAGACCTGTATGATTCATATCTTGAGAATGTTGTGTGAGCATGGCTACAAGATTTTGAATTGCAGCTCCCATAACATTTGGTTACTCAGTGGGACAATCATTGCATTTCCCGTCGCATTAAGCATTAACACAGTTCCTTTGGGTTCCAACCATTGACTAAAACCAATAAGCATAGTGTGAGAAACACTAATCATAATAGGAAAACCACATAATCAAGAATAAAATTTCACACTTAAGGTCTTATCATAGGTTATTCATGGCCATTTCTAAAACACTAAGATTGTGTTCTATGCTTAGACTTATCCTTAGGGTTATTACTAAGGCTTTCACATCCTAGTTTCTAAAGCCTGACTATACCCTTCCTCTGATACCAACTATAACGACCCATAATTTACATTCATTGTTAATACTTCAAAATTGAAGCACACTTATTACAACATATAACAAAACCATGAAAGGACCTTATAGGTATAATGTATTTAGAATCTGGGAAACAAAAACAACTTGTTCATAAATCATCTACACTATCTCCCTTTTATTTTATCATATCTAGAGTCCCTTTTGGAATATCTTACTTAATACCTTTATTCCTGAACTGGGGAAAATAAAACATACAAAAGGGTGAGCTCAAATTCTCAGTAAGGGTAAACAAAAGAAATAACAATCACAACATAACATTTTGGAAATCTTAACCTGTAAAAGATATGATAATTTCATAACATGGGATAAATCATAGTAGTGAAATGTAATCCTAATAATCATAACATAAAACATGAAACATTGTGGCATACAAACATAATCATAGAGAATCATTTCTTAGTAGTCAAGACTCATTTCCAAGACTATCCTAGCGGACAATGTCCATTTTTGTTCCGAGTTCACTCCTCATTTCAGTCATGTATCACTGAACCAGATTAACTTGCCACTCCAGCCATGTCTATCTCATGAGATATAAATCTTTACCCAATGCATTGGAGGGAGATATAGACCCCACCCATCTCATAATGAAACCATTATTATGTATTCCACAAAGTCATAAATCATAGCATAACCCATGTAATAAAAATGGGATTCTTAAACTTCATGCTGTCATAACATAATCCATATAAGATAAAAGGACATCATAAAATTAATTCCATCATAACATAATCAAGTCAATGTAAAAATAGGGATAGAAAAATAACCCTATATTATCTTAGATGGAAAATAATTTTGATAAAACACTTGAACTCCATTCTTGAAGAAAATATTCTTTCTACTTCAATTTTTTTTTCATTTATTAACATATCATACAATTTCAAACTAAAAGAAACTGATTAAAAATAAACATGAAAAAATGTAAAGGAAGCTTCATGGAAATAATTTTCTATGAAATCATAAAAATCCATTCTTTCCATATAATTTAAAAAAACATTCTTCTTGTACTTTGGCCAGAAAAGTCAAAAAGTACCTCGTACTAAAAACGACAAAATAATCCTTTCATATATTTTAATAAAAACTCACTGAAGGGTAAAATTGGATTTAAACAATTGTATGAGGATAGAAATAATATTAAATATTGATGAAACATGGATGGGGATGATAAATATTCCCCAGTAAATTCTGAAGTATAATCAATCTCGGATAAAAATGAGATTGTGGGATTTTCCCTTAACTTAGGTCCGATTTGCTTCGTATGTGTTTGAACCTCCTGTATAATGATTTATATAATGTTATTGACTTATTCTATAATATTACGCATTGTTATGATATCATATATGGTCATATTCTTAGCTTCTTATTAGTAATATTTCATTGCTACTTGTTATTCGGGTGTTTATTTCTTTTTGTTCTTATACGTGTTTTGTCGAATAAATTCTTATTCTTATCTTTAGGTTATATATAACTCATTTCCAGAATGGTTTTAGTGTAATATATATCATATTTATTCATTAAATGCATTTATATAATCATTAAGCATTGAAGATCATGTAGAACGAGTCACATCACATCGTGGAGACGGTAGGCCGTACGTACGCACGAGCGATGATATCATTCCCATGATCATGGAATTGTATTGAAGTGTATGTATAATATTTAAGAATCAATTATCACTTTAAAATAATCATATATAGTTATTATTTACACCATTATACCCATCCAAGTAAGGTGGTGGTGGAAAACAGATTACACTACGACGTGGAGACAATATTCCGTACGTACGCACACACGATGATTTCATTTTCCATAGGATGGATAGAAGGTGAAATAGGGTTGTTTCATATTTATAATAACATATAAGTATATGAGTGATACTGATGTTATTACTTTATAATGAAACAACTAAATAAGAATAAGTAGAAGAAGAAATAAAGTTGAAAGAATCGGTAACGGACATTACCTCTTCTTTGAAGCGCCTCTTCTTAACCTCCTCTTAGGGCACTAAAGATGGACTTTGAAGAATACCAGGACCTCTATGATGTTTCTATGGAAGTTGAGAAGGGATATGGGCAGGGTTAGGCCGAGCCTGAAGGCTCAAAGTGGTATGAGGAGGAGAGGGAGGAGGTGCCCTTTTATAAGGGAGGAGAGGGGCACCTTAGAAAAAACTTAGAATATTATTTTATTATAAAGTCATATTCTGTTTTTAATAGCTCAAAATTGATTTATTTAGAAGATAAGGTGGGGATGGGTCGAAATAATCTCAACCAATATATTTTAGACAGGTTTAGGTTACTATGTTAACCTTATCATTTATATTTAACTTTAAGGTAAATAATTTTACTTTTATAGTGTCCTCTTGTTTTCTTAAACTATATGGTTATTAAACTTACTATAACAATCCCAAAGAACCCCAAGATGTTAATTATTAATATATATAACCTTATCTAAGTCATTTGGACAAACCTTATATTTTTAAGAATAATATAACAATTAATAATATATTATTTGTTTTAAAAACTATTTTATGTCAATTTTTTCACTATTTGGTAATTGATTTTTGTGAAAATCATAAAAGCATGATTAGTTCAAAGAAAGTTTATTAAATCAATAATAACATGTCATATTAACCTATAAAATTATTGTAATTCATAAAAAGTCTCAAATTACATTTATTTGGGTATTTATAATATCAATTATGTTAATATTTCATTAATAAGGTAATTACTGCATCATCATTATGTCATAAATAAATTAAATTATTAAATGTATAAAAATTATAAATAAAATCGAATTATGTAGTAAATCTCTTCATATTTCTAATGAATATTATTAGTCGAATTTATCTTATTTGTAAACCTATATTAAAAATGTTTTAGTTATTAAACATTAATTTTAACTATTTTAACTCTTCTTTAAATAAAATAATAATAAATGTCCTAATCTAATCCAAGTGGACAAAAATGGTCATATTTTATTCCTAAGGTTTTTTCGGTCGAATTAAAATAATCTAATAGAATTAGGACATGCTTTAGGGTAATAATAATATCATTTTTCCCTTAATTTCCCTATTTACTTTTAACCGTGGTAAAAAAAAGTAAAAAGTTACTATTCAAAAAAATTATTTTTATCTTATTCAACCAAATTTTACTCCTTGATATTAACCGTGTCTCTCAGATTTTTGAAATTCCACTCACAGAAGTGGAAAAAATAAGTTTTATGTAAATTTTCAAATTCTCCTAGGAGGTGGGTAAAAGAAGGTGAAAAGTTCAATAAACATTTTATATATCTAAAATTTTTATAAAATGACTCCAATGAATTACTTTGAACTTATATAGGGATTATGTATCAATTTTGACCTAAAATAAATTTAAATAAAATAAATAATCATTTAAATAAAAATTCGGTTTTTAAATAGTAATAGAGTGTTTTCACTATTCATCAAAAATTGAATGTTTTCAGAAAAATACCAAAAAATCACCCTATGCTAATTTTGATATTCCAAATCCAAAAATGAATTCCATTTTAAAAGATAAAATTGATAAAATATAAAAAATTGGGTATTACTATTCATAACGGCTAATTTATATAATATTTTAATAACATATCTTTGTTTAGTGAAACTCGGTATTGCGTACAACGCAAGCTATCGAGGAAGGTTGATCTTGCGTGTAACGCAAGCCAATATAGTGTTGTGTGTAGTGAAATATTCCTTTATATAACATTATACATAAATACAAAATATTTCTCATAAAATCTCGGGTGTTACATTATGATTGTTCTTGATGATCTTATTTTACATAATTTGGGTATATTATGCTCTTATATTGTATTATGTTGTATTTTATATTTTTTTATTATAGTTATTTACCGATCCACCATATAAAACCCCTTCTAAATGTCACTTTATTTATAAATTATGATATCCATAAGGGACATGATTTATATAAAATTTCATTCTTTGAGTTAAAGTAATATTACTTTAGAATAACTCTTCAAAGGATAATATATTATTCTAATTCCAATTTTCTAAGATATATCTTATTTTATCTGTATTTAAAATTATTATTTTAACTCCATGATATTTTCTCAATGGAATTCATTCTCATAAAAGTGAATGGTTTATAAGAAAAAAATTCATCTCCCTTAAAGATAAAATTTTCCCCATTTCCATGTTAATTATTCCCAAAAATATATTTGCTTATTATTTTAAAATTTGAATATATATTTAGACATATTTTCTTCCTTTTTTTCATTACCACTTTTTAATGGGACATTTTTTCACCTCTTTTCCTAATGTATGTTTTCAACAATGGTACATAAAAATATTAAAATGGATTTCCATATTTTCTTAATAAAAATGTTTTATCTTCCACTCCACATTTACATTATATAATAATTATACCTTACTAAAGATTTAATTAGTATATATTTATTTAAATTGTAATGTTTTGAAAATGTTTTTACATCACTTATTGAAAGTATTTATATCTTTTTCGAGACTCCACTATTTAATATTTATTTTAAAAGTAAATTATTTTTGAATGATTTTATAGCTACTCAATATATTTATATTTTTTTAAGGATATACTATTTAATATTCATTTTACATGTAAAGTTTTTTTAAAAGTATTTACTTCTCATTTTCTAAAAAATGACTTGTTATTATGAGACAGAACATATTATTTTACTATAAATAGAAATATGTTTTAAAAAAATCTTTTAAGAAAACACTTCCATTTTCCAATTTATAATTATTTTATTTATCTCCATGAAAATAATTTTTCACGACCACCCTATAAAATATCTTATGGAAAACAATTTTTGAGTGATTTATAATTGGTAATTAACCACTAATAATTTGATTTCCATTTTGGTGATAACATTTATAAGAGGTACGAAATAATTTTTTCTTTATCTTGGTTCATTATAATATATAAAATGGTTGATTTAATGTGGAAAAAATATGTATGAATTACAGATGATTGAGGTATAATATCCCCATACAATGCAACAGTTACAGTTTCATATCACATAATATAATGAATGGTTCGGTGAATGTAATGTATGGTTAAATTTTCACGTGTTTATTGTTTGACGATATAGTTGGAAGATTTAGTCAATATTTAGTTGTATAAAATTTTTTCAGAATTCTATGTTCAAAACTTTTGTGTGAACATGATGCAGAAAACATTGTCCAAATGTTTATTGGGTAAAAGTGATGAATGATGCTTTGTTCACAAGTTTTTCAATGAATGTGATGTGGGAAGATTGGTTCATATGATTTTCTATGCTTATGATTGCATCCTAAGTCCTCAATATGAATTGTTTAATGAAATGATTTTTTATTCCTATGATTATTCCCCTTGGGTCATGTTAATTGTCTAACACTCAATTACTATGGAATAAGTTTATTCATTTTAGATTACACGTAGTTTTATAAAAACATGTGAAAACTATTAATTTTTTATATTATTTTTAATATGATATTTCTCCCATGATCATGTTTTCTTGTATTATTATAATTTATACATTAATGTAATTTTTATATGTTTACACTGCTTATGTTTTCTGTTTCCAATGATTTCTAGATAATTATGCATAATGGAATATCTATGAGGGAGTCTAGTTTCTGGAGAAATATGATCATCATATGAAATATGTTTTATTATGTTTCTATCCCTCAATAAACTAATCCTTTAAGTCCTTATGTTTCTTGATTAATTGTTGTATATAATAATTAAACCATGGTTACAATGAATTATTTATGTATGTTTATCTTGGGACACTTCAAATTCACTTGAAGAACAAATAATATTTTTCATGACTTAACTAACCTCACCTATTCCAGATAATAACATTGGATGAATAAATCCTTGAATGTTTCCCAAATATACTTTTAAATGGTTGGTCATGTATAATGACCTTGCATCACTCCAGGCCAGATCCTTTAAATAAGACATTGTTATACTTTACCATATACTTTTAAAGAGTTTATTGAGCATCAATGATTTATTTGACAATACCTAGCTATAAAAAAACCAAATAAGGTCCTTGATCACTATATAAGACCAGTAGATATTGATTTAGAAACTACCATACTTGATAAACAAAATAAGGCTACTCTATCAGTATTCTAGTTAGAGTTGGAGACTAATACGAAAAATACATGATCTATAGGGTGACTATCTTGAATGCTACTTTTTGATGAATTAATATCTTTACTTGTTAACAATTTGTTGGATATAATATTCTAAAACATCCCAAAACAAAACTTTAAATACTAATACACATCAAATCCATGTATTTATTAAAAAAATGATATATAAAAAAAATCAAAAGTATGAATTATAGTTTATTTAATTTCATTATATGATTTAAATATACATGTTGATACATATCCTAAAACCAAAAATAAAGGAACAAATTTACATACAAAATATAAAAAAGATTATATTTTTATTTAAAATCACCTAATAAAATCATTAAAATACATTTATGAAAATAAGAATAAAGTTACAGAAAAAGTGGAGTTCTATATTATAATATTTTTATTATAATTTCAAATCACTAATTATATTTTAAAAAATAGTAGTAATTATTTTTTTAGAGAAAAAACCCAAAATAATTTCTTACTTACAATACAATAAGTTATTTTTGTTAAAAAAATACATAAATAAAGAACCAACTTATTTAGTAATAAATATGTAACAATATCCACAATAGTTATCTTAGATATTAAATGGCAGAAAAATGTATTTAGGGTTATAATACTAGCACTGGTATAATCCTATACTTTGTTTGACATTGTGATAAATGTGTGGGTTCCACTATATGTCATCCAAGAATGTTTATAATATTTATTCATAGTTTCAAAGGTCATTCATTTTAACCATATACCCTTAGATTTCCTTTATTTTCACCAAAATCTTATAATTCCTAAAAAAATTCTTACTATCTTTCTAATTCCCCTATCTGTAAAAAAATATAAAATCATATTAATAAAAACCAATTACAAATCCCATATTTAAAACAAATCTCTCAACTACCCATTGAAACTAGAGGCTCAACACAATGAATAGTTGTCTAAACATGCCCCCATACATACTTCTCAAGATCTAAGAGTCTCATCAGTATTATCACACTAAACCACAGAATAAGTAGGGTGATAGGTTAATATTATCCAAAAATTGGCCGATGTTTCCCCAAAACCTCATCCATACATCACCACTATAAGCCAAACAGCATGTTACCAACGAATATAGGTTCTTGACATGTTTTTAGTGTGGAATGAAACTACCATTAAGAATGATTTCAACCTCAAATTCCAAAAATATATAACATGGGTTCATATTGGGAATATAACATGAGGAATATATATTTTTGATAGTCATGTAATAAAAATATACAACTCTAAAATACTATCTAACCAATGGAGGTACAACATCTTAATATAATAATAATTTTTTTAAAATAAATTACAAAGAAAAATTTATATAGCTATATTCAATATTTAGAATCCATGAAGTTGAATAAAATGAAACAAATAAAGATAGAAAGCTCAATGTACAAATTTTCTAAAATACCCAAACAATCTAGAAATACATAACAAGCTACCACCAAGTGACTCATTTCTTCAACTGAGTATCAAAATCTATCCTCTTACAAAGTAAATGCCAACATGGAAGCCTAAAACATCCCAAATTTATAAACAAATATGACTACATAACCACCATGGGGAGTATATAGGTTGATATCCAATTAAATGAAATAAACCACAATGATTCCATGTCATTAATTGTGTGATAGAAAAAAATAAAACTAGTTTGATCATAATGAGTAATAATGAATTTTGTAATATTCCCATGATATTAAAACAATCAATACATCTAAGATTCCATTATGAAATACATATCCTTTTGAAAACTCTTATCACGCGTTCCTGTTTTCTTTTTAAAATATACTTACAAAATTCATGGAACTTAAAAAGGTGAAAAAATCTATATCATACATTTTTTATCAATACATTAGTGTTTATAAAAAATCACCACCTTTTTTATTTAAAACCACTACACACTCCTCTGAATACGATCAATGTGATGAAACAACCCCACAAAGGATCTTCAAGGACAATAAAAAATAAAGGGAATTAAATAAATAAAAGTGTAATTTTATTACATTAATCACATAAACAAATCAATCATTATTTCAAGTATACGGATAAATCATAAAATCATGTAACTTAAAAGATTAATAATCTATTAAAAACTATAACTCATAATTCTCATCCTGGGGAATCACCTTCAGGACTAATAGGATAATACATAAATATTCCTAGGTAAGAACTTATTTCCACATGGTTTATGATCTAATAACTACTAACTCTAATGGTTATCAATGGCCTCATTATGGGTACTCAAAAAATCCATGGTGAATCTCAACTATGTAAGAATATTTAGTGCATAATTTCAACTATCATAGCACTATTCTATTGATTTCCCACTTATTTACCATTGGTTCACCATGATATTAGATAATTTAGGTAGAAAATTTTCTTTATCAATCAATAACAAGATAAATACCACAATACAACTAACATATCACTATATGAACACTCCATCAAACCTATAACACCGCCTTTAATGATTATCTCCTTCTTATATAAACCAACATCAATCAATTATCAATTAATTAGAAACTATCTACAAACACGAAATAGTATAAATAATGTTCCCCAATAGGTTTGTAATAATAACCATTGAAATACTACTTTATAATGTCCTAAATGGGTCCTTAGATTTAATTTAGTACTACCAAAAATTGAATCAAATTTTCAAAACAATTTATGAAACAATATAAAATCCATATAATGTATAATTGTCTGATATAATAGTCATAATAATTTAATGAAGCAAAAAAAAACACTTCCATTGACCAAAAAAACCCAAATTAATAATTAAAAACTTACCGAAACATAACACTCCTATATTTATAAATTTTTGTCATAGAAAATATAGTAAAAAATAATTTATTTAAAAAAAACCATCATTAAAATTTAATGAATCTTATATTATGCCTCAGAATTATAGAAATATTTTGTCAAATCGTATATAAATATCATATTCCAAATTATTATAATGTGAAATAAACATTACAACTTAATTCATTATAAGTTCTTAAAAATAAAATGATTAATAATGAAATACCTACCATAAATACATTGGAGATCTTTTACTTTCATTTATACTACAAGAATCCAGAATAAGTAATTCATGAAAGCCAAAAAAATCTAAACAACTCAACCTAGAAATCCACCCTGACCATGGATTCATCCACTGTATATTACAATTGAATGAAAACATTAAGAAAATATTGGAATAAATAAAATAAGTATAGTGTAAAAGAAATCAAGGAGTAATAATGGGATGACCAGAAAAAAATATAACATTCTCTATATGAATCTCAATTAGAGGGGTTTTGTAAAAGGTTTCCAAGACTAGGATGCATTATATTTAACAAATTAATAGTAGTGAGGTATATAGAATGTTATCATTGATAAGGTAAGAACTTATTTTTACATTTTTTAGTAAATAAGATGACCATATGGGTGTACACCTTGGCTTGGTGAACTATTAAATAACTCTACTTGATCCACTAGAATGAACCCCCTTATACATGAGTCATTTATTAGGGCTGAATACACATTTTTAAATAATCATGCTCCAGCATCATGAGTCAACATCATGAGTCAAGCTAATCTATATAGTTACATGGAGTTCCTATATGGTTTTGATGAAGTTGTGCTAACCATGAAACCCCCTAAAAAAGAACACCCATACTGGAAGATTTGGATATAGAGTCATAATTAACAATTTAATAATAGTGAAAACGCTATTATACTTCCATGTACAAATATTTTTATACCGCTAACTATTGAGAAGAAAATAAATATATAATTAAAAAAATATACAAAAAAATACACACATGTGACTTGATGGGTGAAAAAAATACACAGTTGAAAATTTGGAAACATAGACACCTGGTTTTGCTAACTATTATAGATGAATAAAAGTCAATAAGTATAAAAAAATATATTAGTAAGATAAGTTTTTCTAAAAAAACATCCAAAAAAGGGAATCAAAATCCATAAAAAAAGTAAAAATATGACATGGTAATAAAGAAAACCGATGAATGATAAAATATTTGAGAAGATAACCATATAATTCTATGTGGTTATGACAATGAAGAGGATAATAGTTGGTGAAGGTAGATTATAATTAAATATTGGGATAAATGATGGAGCCTGTATCAGTGGTATCTATCTATGGATGAAACCCAAAATCAAAAAATATGAGTGAACTAGAGTATGGGATTGTGGAATCCTTTAAAAATTAATCTTTTAATGGTAGTGTTTATTTATAAATAAGTATAATACATGATTAAAAATAATTAAATGGTGTAGATAAATTATTTTTCTTTTTTATGGAACTGAATAGTGAAAAAATACAAGCACTTCTTTTAAAAAAATTAAAATGATCGTATTCTATGGGTTTTCAAACCTTAAAAATAGTTTTTGAAAAACAATTATTTTTAATTTCAATTTTTTTTCTCACTAAATCATTTATCACCTTCAATTTTTCATTTTCGGAAATCAAATTTTCAAATAATTTTTTTACATGTGCTTAACCACCCTTGGAACTTGTCATATCATTCATAACATGTTAAACTCTTTCTAAAATTTATAAATTTTATTTATATAATAATTTGATTATAAAATCATTCTTAATTCAACTCCATTTTCAATATTATCCATATTACATTATAACTCCTCTTTATTTATATTGGTAATAATTAATTTCACCCCACTATAACTAAGTGAAAAACATTATTCACTTTCCCTCTCATCGAATACATTGTCCTCAACATTCTAAATCACAATCTTTTTTTCAGTTTGGAAAAGTTAAATTCTATAAGTTTATAAAGAGAGTTATTGAAATTTATTTTTAATGTCTTATTACTTTAACCATTCATTTATGAAAATCTTCATCTCCATTATCTATATCATTCCCCATTATAAAAGTTTTAACATAATTTTTAATACCTCCATAGTTGAAGTGCATCAAAGGTAGTTTACCACTACATCTACCTTTTCCTTTTCATACACTTCGTAAGATATGTGAAAAGACCTTATCAAACATTAATTCAATATCCCATTATAATATTCAATTTACAATTCCTTCCTTGAACTACTTAAATGTATTATTATTAATTAATCTCTCAACTAACACACTACAGAAGTATCCTAGTGGAAAGTTGACGTGATTATGATATTCATGTGATGATAAATTCACATCAAACATGAATAAAAAATATAAATTATCCTCTGTAAAATCATTTAATATTATAAACACACTCAAAAAATTATAATAGGGATCATAATGAAATTAATTCTAGTGAATAAATCATCAATTATTTACTCCAAAAATATAAAAATGTCATAAAATTTAGAATTCCATGATTGATGATTTTCATCAATCTCACTAGAATTCACATAATTATTATTTTTAATCTTATAAAATACTCAATTTTTTGGAGATTATCCTCTTGACTATGATGAATGATTTTACTAAAAAAGATTCTATGATAACATTAATTGGACATCCATTAATATAAATATTTTTTATTTATCTAGTATCGACATTGTACCTCAAACAACTAGTTTATATCAACCAATTATATTTATCACTACTTCCATACCGAATTAGAAAAAGTTTATTAGTGATTAGTCAACCAAAATTATATATTTGGTTAATATTAATAATTATAAATACTCATTTATTAATTATATTAATATTATCTTGAAGGTTTATTAAAATTTAGAACCCACATCCACAAAAAACCTAGAGAACATTTAATAAAACATTATGTGGCCATGGTATCATTGAAGGAATGTTTGACACTTCCCATATACTAATTGTAAACAAAATATGACTGATAATGTATTGATTTACAATTCAAAATTTTCATTGAAAAGGGGTGTAAAATCAATGATTAATTTTTTCTATGACTATTAACGTTTCAAACTTCATCACTAGTTAGGATGGTTATAAAAAAGATATATTTAATATTTCTTCTTAAATAGTAAAATAATCCAAAAAATACAATTTTTGTTTATTTATTTCATTAGAAAATTCCTAATACCAAAATATATGAAAATGATGTGAAATTTTAATTATTCAGTAAAACTTTATTGATGAATTAAAATATAATAACCAATGAATACAATATATTTTATATTCAAATGTGCTTCAATAGTCATAGATATTTTATTTATTAATATATGAAAAATCATCTTTTGATAAAAACAATTTGATCTTGTATAATATAGTTTGACTCTTCATGATGTATATTAATGACGGGTTATCAAGAACATAATCTAGATAATGTAACATCCATTTTTTTCATTTAATAATGGATATTTAATTGTAAATAAATACCGTATAATAAAAAAATCACTAACAAACAATGAAACTAATTATTTTTAATACTCTTTACATATTTCATAAATCATTATTTTATATGGACTCAATAAAAGATATAAATTTATTAAAAAAATAAAACTAATTTCAATTTCCATGGTGATATATTTTTTATATATTATCTACTTTCATACTCATTATATCTTTTAGTTAGTCCATTTACACAAAATAAATATCATAAATCCATTATATTATAGAATTTTGGATTTAAAATTTAAATTCCAATACCCCACACAACAATCAACATTAACATCATCAAATGTATCCACCGAGTCACTCATGAACATAAACACACCATTTATATAATTATGTCATCTTAAGGATAAGTATTTAGTAACCAATGTGATATACACAATGACACGTTAGTAAAAACACATGAATTTTCACTTTCTTCCAATATATGACAAGGTGAGGTGACACCATTATTTTTCCATAGAGCAGTGAATTGATTTTAATTTAATTTAAATCTATAACTAATTCTGAGAAATTTTGGTACATTCAATACATTTTTTCTCTAAATAGAACCATTTCCTATTATTTATCATCATTTGGAAAACAATGTATTTTAGTGGAATCCACAATGACTACAATGGATTCACCACGATGTTGTATAATTCACTCATTTTAATCCTCAACATGATGTAAAACAACAACCATTTCACTTAATGAGGCCCAAAAATCATATCCAATTATATTGATTAATTCAATTAGATCATGAGGTTGTTCTTATTTCTTATGGTGAATGGGTATTTAAAAAAACCATTATCATCATTCATTTACATGTCATTGATCTTTCAGATGGAATTTTAAAAAAACACAGCATAACATATTTCGGTTAAAAGTACAACATATATATCATACCATTACATCTAATAGCTTCCAAACCTGATAATCAAATTCAATCCTAATAAAACCATTTACAAACTAATAAAAACCTTCACCACTTCTTAAATACCAAAACATATTTATGTTTGAATTCAATTTATATATTTACCATAATTGAAAATACTATTATCACAAATATTATCAAAATCACCTCATCCTTAACCAATGATCTCCCATTTTATAAATCAGTACCTTTATGGATTAATGGTAGTTTATCCATTTCCAAATTATCAAAGAGTGTTGAGTAAGGGGTAAAACCTGACCACCAATGAGCATGCTCGTATTCCTGATGTACATACCTCACAATAAGGGTTGATGAATACTATTGGGAAACTACAACATCTAAAAAAATCAATAGATTAGTTATAATAAATCATATTTCATAATGTTAAAATTTAGATATTACAATTATAAGTAAAAAATAATGAAACAAATTACATGTTATATCTTAATATAAACCAAATATAATTTCATATAGAGGAAACAAATATTTTAAGATCAACCTATGGGATAATCATATACATAACTAATAAAAAATATATAATAGATTCAAATAATTTTAAAATTATAGTTTAAGGAAAAACATGGACCTATCTCACAAATATACCTAATCCCAATCACACCTAAAAACCATAGGTCTCTTTTCCTTACCAATAACCCTTTTCCAAAAATCTACAAGTCATTCAAGGTGCATGTACAAAAAGTTAGAAATAATACTCAATAGACCAACTCAAATAGTATCTCTCAATAAATCCATTAATATTTAGATTAATGTGAAATAGAATATGATGAAAAAACAATAACAAGTGTATCTCCTATTATAAAATTTAATACTCAATTTCCATCCCTATAATTATATACATCTAATTTTGATAATGTAAAAAGGGAAGGTTACTCCCAAATTTAAAACACAACTAGGAAATGTGAATGAGACATTATCCCTTCCAATTTAAAATGGGAGAACAAAGAATTTCTTATAATTAAAAGCATGAAATGGGTTAACATTACATTACCACTATTAAAGAAGTATCTTTTAAATGGTTATCAACACCTCAATAAGATATACTTGTGAAAGGGTCATCACTATAAAATGTCTTAGTCCAACAGAACTTACCCAAAATTTGAAATTGGTTCAATGGATTATGATCATAATAATATATATACATGAGAATTAGTTATCATGATTAATTTCTTATATGAATGGGAAATAACGGCTAACATAATATTATGGGTGAATATGTAATTTGGAACTGAAAATATACATCTATGGAACTAAGAAACACGTCTTAATAGAATCGAGAGGTAAAATGGAGGTCAAAATGAGTTATAGAGTAAATGGTGGAATTTCATGGAACATAGAGTTTCATTAAAACATAAACTGATTAACCAATCAATCCCATAGATCCATACACTCTTGATCACACCTCAAGATAGTATAACACATATGTTAACAAGATTCCAATTTGCATGAGTTCATAACTTGAAGAACTATGTAATTCTATAGTTTCAATATCTGATAACTCATACATAAGCTTTCGGGTTTTTCAAGAATATAGAATTATAAATATCACATCATTCCATCATTTTGGGACTAAAATCTAGAAGTAGAAGAATCAAAGATATTAATTCTTTGAAATAATTATTTGTTTATATTATGGTTACCCATATAAAGACATCATTGTACAAAACATACCCTTGTGATAGTTGAGGAATCATCAGACCATCACATGTATCCTTGTTTCACACAATACCAAACTCAACTGGAATCTATTTCATGGAATTCAATTTGAATTCTTATTCATTCAAAAAATAATTGTTCCAAATTTAAAGACTCTTGAGATAATAGCATTCCCTATTAACCATTGTTCATGATATAATCCTAATTCCTGAATGGTATCATTCACATAGATATTTTTCCTTTTTACATCAATCATGAACTAGGAATACCATTATCATGATGATTCTAAGTGTAATATGGGTTTGAAATACACCTATTCTTCTCACACAGGCCTCCTAACATCATTGAATAATTCTCTCAAGAATAAACATCATATTGGGATTCATCAAATGCACCTATAAAGGAAAAAACTATAAATCTGTCTTTACAAGATCCACATGAAAACATTTAGATTCTCACCCCTAATTATCTCCAATCACCTTATCATCTCTTGAGCCTACTATTGGGTAAAATCTCCAACTATTATAGGTTTAACGTGAGTCACTTACTTGGTCATTCATATCCAGGTAGCTTCATATATAAGACCCATTAGTTCCCTAATTGACTCTCCATTTGGGACATGAGTGACCTTACTACATGATGTTAAATTGAAAGGTTTGGATCAATCATGTAACCCTATACTATGAACCATAAAATATTTGGGTATTGATTCATATTTCTAGTAAGATATAAAAGATTATTCCCTTGTCTTCCAATCACAAATTCACAATAATACCAGTACCCCTATGTGATTTGATTATGATAACTCATGTGAATAACATGAGATATTCAAGGTCATTCACCTAGGATGATATCGATTATCTAACACCACAACAACCCACCTCAATTAAGAAATGGGGTTTTTACTAATACATATAATCATTTTGGGATTCATATTACCCACTAGAATCTAAATAGAGAGTGCACCCACTGTATGTTAAACATTGGTATGTACTTATGGGAAAAGAATAAAGTTGATTAACTCTCTCCATGATGATGATACCTAGAAGGCCTATTTATTAAGACCGTGAAATCTCATGTGATAAGAACAAGACACCCTCATGTGATGAACATGAATAATAGATTAAATAAACTTCCTTAATGAGAATAATAATCCCATGTAAAAAACATGGGAAACCCTTATTAGTTTGAAACAATGTGATGATTGTAATCCACTATCTTCAATGAGATGAGAATGAAAATTCATATGAAAATATACCCAAATACCTAGTTTGATGAGTAAGAGATTTACCATTCATCGATAATGACAAGACTTTATAATGATCATGATATCTCGTATCCCTTTACATAGGTGCTGAGCCTATGATTTTTAGTCCTCTGTGACAATATCGGGACACCTTATCTGAGGATCATGGTATTCCTCGTGAGATATACATGGGAAGCCTATGTTATGGGAATCATATCCCACTTACATTTCCTTTAGGGGTGGGCCTAATATTAATTCCCTTCCACCTTCTATACTGAGATTAAGATTCCTTTATTTCCCTATGTATGGATATATAAAATTCTTATATCCACCTATTTCTTAGTTAAATAATGATCATTAGATTGTTTTGTATATTGACTTGAGGGGAACCCAATATATTGCACTGATATGTCCTATTTATACTCACATTTCCCCAGACAACACTCATTCTCTCCAATGATAAGGTGACTACACTGTACAGTTGGAATGTAGTGTAACTAACTAATTTCGAAAAGAAGAAAATATTAGGATGAGATTTATGAGAATGTATTAAATCTATGAGGGAGACCCATAAATTAAAATTCACTAAATGGAATTCATGGATGGAATAGTCAAAATCTCATATCTTATTTTGATAGAGGATCTAATATCATCAACCTAGTGGTATAAGGAAACCCAAATTTGGAACGTAAGAATACATGACCACGATTAGAGCCATATTAGGCACTGAATATAGAACTCAATTAGTTATTATGGAAAGAGTTAGAAGCAATAATTGTAAATTTGTTGTAAATATCTTCTCATTTTATATTCTGAAAATTTATTTCATTGGAACCAAATTATGTGAATATAGACTTTCATAATCCCTCCTATGAGATTTACCAACCAAAATTTTGAAATCAATTTTAAGATATTCTCCTATAATATTGATAATATGAGAAACATCATGGGAACCTATTGAGGAAAAATTAATTGGGTGTTTATCCCTTTACCTAAAATAGTGCTATAATGACTACTGTTGGGCCCCTACAAATATTTCAAGGAAATACTAATAGTTTATATGGCATCAATCTAATTGAACAATAACCAAGGAACATGGTAGGAAGGATACTCAAGATTCCAACAATGTATATAGGGGAAATTAAAACACTTCTAATATAAGGGTTTTGTATGAATATCTGTAAACTATAATACCACATGTTTATAGAATAAAAATGATTAACCACCTGATATATATTGCTCTCTCACCTAATTTTTATAGTGAAAATAGATTTCCTTGACTTCCTAGAACTATCTTACACACATAAAATTTGTGTATATACGTTCTTCCTCATTTATTGAGCACCCTCACGTATTTCAACAAAACAAATTTATGCCATTGTATTTTGGGCATCGTTGACCACATTCCTTGATAGAGGAGATCCAGATAAGATTTATTAATTAACTCTAAAGCCTCTACGAGTGGAAGGGAATAAAATACCACTCATGAGATTGCCTTATAGGATACAAAACAGATTGATCCAAGATGGAATCCCATTCAGTAGAAGAGCTATTGGGGAAAATCCCCCCAGTTACCACTACAAATAGTTTTAAGAGTCACTATATGGAATTCATAGATTTAAACGTCCATAACGATGAAATGGTGGAGGGGTACCATGGTAACACAACCTTGGGGATTACATGAGAGTAACTGATGAAAAATCATTCCAACTCATGAAACTTTTTATCTTGTTAAATTTATCCAAAAACCAAGAGTGGAGAGTTTTCTCCAATTATTACTCCCCATAATTTTTTTCCTTTAGCACTGACATAGGCGGTAGAACATCATAAATTTTGTATATTCAATTGTTAAAAATAACTTATTATCCATTGACACACCCATTTTGGATTCAAACAATGTGTTTTTGGATTGATACATTATGATGTGATCAAGACCCCAGTAGTTTTCTCAGAATACTGGGTTGGTTTTCTCAATACCATAAGTTTCGACAAATAATCATAGAGTGTATCATCGAGTCTCTATAGTCAATTCCCATGATATGACTCCATGTTTTACCTATCATAATGAAACTAATAAATTCCCACAATTGTCTAGGAAAATCCATAGGTGATTTCAACACATGGCTAAACTTGAAATTTTATAATCTTAGTCTGCAGAGGTTTTGGATAATGAGTCCCAAAAAATACCACTAAAACCATTGTAGGGAAAACACCTGAAAGGATTAGAATGTTCATACATTAAACTATGTTACAAATGGTCTCAAGAGTCCTGTATAGTTATGTTTGCATAAAGATTATTCTCTACTTCTATCAAAGAATATTTGGGACATCATCACCAACACTAGTGGCTACATCAACATTTCTCCCATATTAGTCCACTATATATGTAGTGGACACATCTTGTTATTGGATGGAACCTTCAAATTAAGATTAATAACTAGTGAGTTCTTTATGTAATAACCCACCTTCTCATCCTAATGAAATGGATATACCACAAACAAGGTGATTATTATTAATCCTGACCAAAGACACCAGTATATTCATTATGTCGGGGGATAATCACATCAATACTCATATCATACCTTTGAGGGCCTGGCACCCAAATGTCCTTCATCAATTTCTTCTACGACCTTATAGAAATGAAATGTTGGTGCTTGATGGGAGTGTTGTAAATCATAACCCTCTAAAAAAGATGATGTCAATGATGATGATTTGTGGGATTCCAGAGATACAAACTAATTGTTGGTTATATTATATCCCCATAAAATCTCACAATTAAACATCCATGATATTATTTTGGAAAATATTGAAACATATCTCTAATGAATATTTTGGTTTCAATTTCCTCATATTACCTGTCAAAAATTTGTATACCTTGGGAGCCTCAAACATCTTTTTACACTTTATAAATATTTTCAAAGAGTAAGCCCTATAATACACTCATTTCCCTATTACCTTGATTCAATTGAGCATCGTTAATCATTCTGAAAGGTGTGCACTAAAAGATTTATGATTCCTTTCCAGTTCATTAAATAATTTTCTCCTTTTATGAATGTATTTTAATGAGGCTATTATATTTCCTTGATAATTTCCCCTCTCAATCATTAGTACCCAAATCTTAAATTATTCCCTCTTGATGACATATGTGGTGCTCTATCTTCAACATAAATTATATGGGATCCTCTACATTACAATAGGACTATGTTAAAATATTCCAATAGATTCTTAAATTCTTTCATATTTGACTCTCTACATTCTATGACTCTCCATATTGATCACTAAACCCAAAATAAAAGTATAGGAGTTTGGAATCTTTATATTGAAAGAATTTGGTGATCCAACCACTATAAATTCCAAGATCAACACAATAATCAAGGAGCTCAAAAAATATATAAAGTATAATACAGAACTCCAATGAAGATATTGACCTAAAAAAATGATGATCCAGATGATCCTATCAGAATTTCTGCTAAGTCACACTTCCTTGGGATTCTCACCCACCCGACCAGAATTGAGAGCGGAGGACTGAGAAATGAAATGAAATGACTTGTATTCAATGAATCTGACTCTATATGAGATTAATATGAATTTACTAATCTAGATTATAGTTGAGTGAATTTATGATTGATTCAAATAACACACATAAAAAACATGATAATGTTTCACAAAATAGTCTCATAAATTCCTTGACTACAAACATTGATGAAATAGTGGACCAATGAGAACCTACCTAGTATATTCAGAAACTGTATCCGAGTTTGATGGACTATGTACCTCCAATTCCACAATTTTTAATCCTAATATTATCATTATTGAACAACACATAAGGACCATATATTTACCCAGAGAATGTTCTCTCTCTATGTGGTATGATATTAGTACCTTAGAGTAGACAAAATAATGAATATCTGGTGATTTATACAGACAGTCGGAGGACCTAAACTCATTTGGTAAAACAACCCCCCCCCCAAAAAAAAAATTCAATCAGTAACTAGGAATCACTCTAGCATAATTTCCTCTACTAATTCATCTCAAACATACCATAGAAAAGTGTGACTAATCATTCCAAATGAAATAATAAAAAACACAAATTGGATTTTAATTTAATTTTATAGTGCAGTAACATAATGTAGTCCCTCAATGTCCAATATCCCTAACAATAGTTATTAGAATTGTTTTTCCAAATGTTATGGTTGATTTAGTTAAAAATAAAATCTCTATGAATTACTTTTGTTTGTATTTGAAGTAAAAATATAGGTTTTAAATTATCTAAAAATACACGATGTAGTCCAACTTGTGACCTCTTCTGATGCCTCTTATACCACACTGAATGACTTCTTGAAAAGCTACAACATTCATGATCCAATATATAGGCCCTAAACCTATTTGATTCTATGTTTCCCCACTATCCAGGCCATGAATGGTACCTGTCTGATATGGAAATACACTTTTAGGTTCCCATAAGGTAAAAAACCCATGACAATTTTTGACCGAAAGAATATGAAACACTCTATCAAAATTGATCAGGTTTTTTTCTTCTTTAAATGTGTCTTGGAGAATAATATTATCAAGATTATATAGGGAGTAATTTTGAAATATGTATAAATTAATAATCATCCCATTTACCTCCTCAACCATAGTTTCATGAGAAAAAAAATATTTGAGTGATTTGTATTCAACGATGAGCTATAAAATGTGGTATATCACACAAAAGTTAAGCTGGGTGATCCTTTGGAAAATGTTAAATCAATATCTTATTCCTATGATGAAATTTAGGACTCCATATATTGATATTAGTTCTCAAACTGATGTTCATGAATTTTTAATAATTGATTAACTCAGATAATGGTTTTTAGAGCACATGGTATCATTCATGCTAAGTTGAATCTATCAATGCCTACTCTAGAAAATTTATCCTATTTAGAAAACTCATTAGATTTATATCCCTCTATCACATATAGATAAGATATTGGATTCATATGGATGAAAATGAAACCTTTCTAGTTTCTAATCTATTTTTCACTCTTGATGAATTTATGCCCTCTGTATTGGACCATGTCCACCAAAAAATAGAAAAAATTTCTTATGATGGGACATAATATTCCTCAATAAATTTCATTTTATTGGAGTAATATTGTGCTCAATATAGGGGAGAAGGGCCTCACCCACACTTCATGATGTCCTATAACAAGGATATCAATCAAAAAAGAACCAACCACTGAGAAATAAATTTAATTAAAATCTCGACCCAAATACTTCTGTTCATTGCAATGATATTAGAAGGTAGACATTACATCATTCATTAAAAGAATATTTTGTTGCTATATAATCCTTATCATTACTTGGATACCCATTTGGTTGGTGTATCCCTTGTATGTTTCAAGACCACATAATTTCTAATAGAATCTTGGTAAATCCCTACTAGTCCCTCTATTCTCTGTGATACAATGCTCTACCCTCGTAGTTAATCAATGATAACTTGGAAACTAATATGTGCCTTGAAAAAGATTTATGATGCATTACTAATTTTTATGACATCCCCATTTGTCTCTTTATCCTTTATTCCCATATATTATGAATGCAGCATCGAGAGGCCACCATTGAATCCTAGAAGGGAGCCATATAGTTTGAGACCAAAGAGACTACATACATGATTTACCATATGAATTGGGGTGAATTTGAGTAATTAAAAAATTATAACTCCTCCCATAGAGAAGATGAAATAATCATACAGAGGCATATATTACCCCTATACCTCATTGGAATATTCAATGACATTGGAATTATTTAGATCTATGTGAAAACCCGTATGAATGTAATGTAATTCCAACACAAATGATCCATCGACATGGATTTAGCTAAGAAAATTTAGCCTCTTACACCATAATGATGAAAGAATATCATAAGAGAATTAATAATACATACAAATACTTAGTTTTGGGATATATTTTATAGTAAATTATTCTTTTTTGTCTCATATTACATCATATTCAACACCATTATAAATTTAATACGTTTATATTTGCATTATGTTGACCATTTTATGTCACTAGTTCCTAAAGTACCACGTTAATGGTCTAGTAGGAATCCTACGTGGAAATTATACTCCCTTAAACTCAATTGATATCGACTACCTCAATTATGAGTACTACAAGTTGGATGTAAATATTCACATGTCGATGAGTCTGATCATGTCAATGGTCCAAATGACCAGTCCCCACCACAATAAAACCTTAAGATGAATTTAATGATAGTTTGTTGTTTCTTATCACTAACATGGAGGAAAAAACCCCTACTATATAAAAAACATCAATGTGAATACCAAAATTGAGTGTACTAAAACAACAAACTACTCATATGAAAGAACAATAGAGATTATGATAACAAAAAACTCTTTTAGTGCTTGAAAAACAATTTTTATAGTGACCATTTATTAGAATCTATCTCTTGTGTCCTAAAGTGTCATATTTTAAAAAAGATTGTTCAATCGGGCCATAATGATTTTATATGGTTGAGTAGCATCCCAAGAAAAGAAAAAATGCAATAGGTTTTGAAACATCCATAAATATATTCTCAATAAATTTATGAAGCTTAGATGTTTTCCATCAGGAGTCAGATCCAATAAAAGATGATGTCATTCCCTGACATGAACCTAAGGTGAACTATTATCCTTACAGTATTCTTGCATCATATGATGAAGATATGGATGTTCCATGACCTATATTTGATTTAGGTATCACAACCACTATTATTGAACTGGTGTAAGAGAACCTCAAAATAATGGATGACACAAATCAGTTTGATAAGAAAGAGAAACATGTCATTTTCTTAAAAGACAATCATTACATTTTTTCATGGAATTATAATTAGATAACCAGAATTAATACTCAAATAATTATCCTTCACCATGTTTTACCAGATAGTAACCATGGCTATAAGAAATACTCGAGAATAATGAATTCCACACATAGTGCCTTAGTATTGATTTATATTTATAATTTTATTAAAGCTAACATCATCATGGGCATTTAGTACCCTAAGTGGTTGACCCACACCATTTCATTTATAAATAATAATTGATAGACAAGTGTCTATATAAAATTAAGATATATTTACTATAATTTAATAAAGGATAATTTCTTTATCCAATTTAATGTGTTTATTATTGATGTGACAATTATCTATATAGAAATCACCTTTATGGATGGAAACTCAATTCAAAATGATATCATAATGTCCCTATAGGATTAAGAGGCCACAAAAATTAGGGAAAAATTTAGAGCATTCAAATTCTATGTAATTCCATTCATCAATAGGAATATCCATTAAACCAAATAGTTGAAAATGAATCACATCTTCAAACCCCTACAAGGGAAGATAGTTGTGTGCTATGCATATGACTTGGTGGTTATGGCCCACTATTGAGTAGACTATATCAGTGATTTAGATGAAGTGTTTATTATGATCCATACATTGAATATCAAGATAAACCTCTAGATGTATGCATCATGAGCCACATTAGGGATGTTCCTTGGATTCATAGTTTGATATAGAATACTATAGATTGACATAAATAAAATCTAGTCCATTCATGACATGACTCAACCACAAAATTTATGATATCTAAGAGGCATCCAATAGATCATGGTCAATAGTCAATGATTTTTCATTGATATAGAGGCCATGTGAGTATCATTATCCTTATTTATAATGAAATGTTTATATCTACTAATGTGATGAAGAGGGTTAGAATACATTCAATAGAACCAAGAAGTACCAACTCCACCCTCTAGTGTTGATAAAAACATTTAATAAAAATTTTCTCCCTCCCTATGTGATAACTATAAAGAAATTTTATATTACACTTTTGGAGTAGAATAATAGTTATGGAAAGTGAATAAGTTGAACTAACATAGCCATATGTTGATTGATACATGCCTTAGATAATAACCTATTGTGAAAAACTAATTTATCTATAACTTTATACGAAGAATATATACCACTATTTTATGAACTATGAATTCATTTTGGTCTCCCACATAGATCCTAGAAAGTACATAATCAACCACTCCATACACAGTGGGTGTCTATGATAGTTGGCAGTGATACTCCATTAGTTTGATATCTTGTTCAATCCTTAGATATATAATAAAGGGAAGTCCATTGAAAAATTCTTCTCCGCTCCACTAAATTGTGGGGTGATACTTTGGATGATGATCCCTCTAATGAAACCATTCTCTTCATTGATCAAGTACCTTACTAGGAGGTGAACATTATAAATGAATTTAAAATAAAAACATAGAAGTTCATTAAAAACCCTATGATCAATTATTTTGGCCTTTTAATTGGGTTTAACACTCCATATAAATCAAATATTTCATACCACTTCTTCTCATAGAGGGGTACACCAAAATTGAGGTTAAATACCACACTCTCTTCACTGGTCTCAAACGATCCATTGTGATTTAGGTTTCCATGATGAATGTAAAGGGATGTTATGATATATTTATGAAAATAATAAATGGTTAATATCCCATGAAGAAGTAGAAGTTCATACCTTTACTCAAGTGCACATGTGAATTGATTTTTTAATTCGACTGTGATCAACACTTGACTCATATTCATAGAATCTAAAAGGAATGTGTATAAAATTTAGAAATCCTAATTGTTTCCCTTTTTGATCTCAACTAGGATTACATGATCATCCATGTCACACAATGGTGGGTATTTTTCTTAGATTACTTGGAAATAGATATCTATAAAGTGAGGTACCATAATAACATCTCTACTTAGGATGATCCTTCTCATGAAAGATCCATAAGGCTCTAAAACTAAAATAAGAACTAGTATAGACAACTCCACTACTGGAATACCTCTAGAAAAGGGAATTAATAATAGATATGGATTAAAATTAATGAATCTATAAAAGGGTAGTGAACATCACCCTTTATGTTGGTCCTCACTCTCAAAATTATTTCCATAAGAAAATCTATTTCAAGATACTCCTATGATACATTCAGATAATGTAGTCCCATAGATCTTATAAGAAGTCAACAAATGGGATTGTGGAGAATACTAAATTGGATTGAATAACTCCGACCTGATTCAAATATTAGGCTATTGTTATCCTAATATTGTACAAAACATCATGGAACTCACCAATACGTATATCTCATGTCAGGTTTAGAACCACTTCATGGATCAACCCCTAAATTATATTCACACTATAAGGTACTCTTAGTATTTCACTATATGGGGATTCAATATTAAGGGCTCTAAAAATACATTGGAAATCCAATAGTTTATTTTCATCTTTACTTACACATATTTCTTCTAGGAGTGGGTTGAGGAAATCACTTTGAAGTAATTGAAGACTATATCCACAATTACATTCACAAAATTCCACGTCAACTTCTACTGTGTAATATCTCACTCTATTTTAATAGAAAATGATGTAAATATTCAGATTTCAATTTAAACAATGTTAATTCATTGTATTACATAAAATAAAACTATACTACCTGATATAATGTGCATGTTAATAAAAAACCATGGGATTTAATAATTTATCTTCTTGTAATCTACAAAAACATATTCCATTTAAAAAAATATGAGCAGTCCTGATATGATCTTTAATTCCTTTTTGGAATATTAAACCAAAAATTGGACCTTATAAGAAGTAAACACATATTACCCAATGTATGGGGGAGAAGAATTTATACCTTTTATTAAACATTTAACTTTTCCTTTAATGGTTGCTATTTTTTAATTGACACTGGGCTAGTTCTCTAAAGATCACTCTACTAAGCTACAATCGCTTAATAAGATTAAGATCCTTTCTTCATAAACCACTAGATATATCAAAATTTAGTAGTTTGGGAATTAGACAATTTTTTTCTTAGTTTATTATTCTATTGTGACTTGGCATTGGATCTACGATCACCAATGATATTAGGTTGGAATTTATAGAATTTACATTCTAAATGGGAGAGCCACTTTGTGATACATAAAGAGTACTCAAATAGAAATTAATATTTGGCATTCATGGGTGGGTAATGTGTTATAACCCACACTAATAAAATGTAACTAAATAAAAACATCTAATAGTAACCTATTTTCATAACTATAAAAACTCAAACTAGGAAGCATCCAATAATTGAAAAATTAAATTTATCTATATGGAACGCATGAGTCCAACCAACATTAATTTAAATTTCTTAGAACATGTACCCATAAAATGATGATAAATTGTGTTATAAACATTCCCTTTATATGATGTTAAATTATGTGACACTTTAATCCTTACAATAGGAGACTAATTCCCCTTTTGTTGTCAACCCATCAATTTCCACCCCCAATTTCGATCTTCATCTATCTTAACGCTTGAGATATATCACTTACATTGTGATCCCTATATATTCCCCATCAAGATATTTATTCCATAATTCCATTCCCCAAATAATATCATGATATATACATACCCCCCTTCTTAGTGAAGGTATCATAATTCAATGTTGGCTAGAACTATATTGTCTTGATTCAAACTCTTATAGATATGTAGTGACATCCATACATACCATCCTATAACCATAAAAAAATTACAAACATTTATGATAAGGAACCAACCTTAAAACATAGATAATCTTGAATTAAGTTAATAAATAACATTAAGGATCTTTTCAGGTTTAGAGTTTTATAGAATTAAAAAAAACAATTATATCTCAAAAGATTAAAAAGTAGACACTTCTACACAGTTTCCATTTTTTTCATAAAATATAAACTCTTGAAAAAAAGTGTCATGTCTAGTTACATGTTTAAAACAACATGAATTTTCCTTGATCCCATCCTTGACCCTATTCCACATTATTTTCTTTGAAAAACATTTCAAAAACTTGGGATGAGCATAAAAATCTCAGTAAGGGATACACAAAGAAGGAAAACTATTAATTTTTCAAAACAATAAGTAAACCTTGAATACGTTAACATAAGTAATACTTTTTTACCTTTATGAAGTATTAAATACTCTTCATTGAATAAAATATCACTACTTTCCCTTTTGTAACCAAAATATTACCATAAAACCCATATAAAGAACACATAACATATAAAGGTATCTTGGGACATATACATACTTAAATGGAAAAACCATGCAGTCGACTTCCACACATATCACTAAATGGAATAGACATACGACCAACTTCCATACCCAATGAATTAGAGGTTATAACGTAACCACCCATCCTGGTTTTCATGGAACCACCCGTCATTTGGTTTATCATGTAACCACTCGTCAAATGTCCTAGTACCATTATAAAATAATAACATATAAAAACAATTTAAAGGAATGATATCATTTCCACGTTTCAATCACAAATTATCATTTAAATATATTGGAATAAAATAATCCTTTATCAAAACCATTTTAAAAACCAAAATCTGTAAAATAGTATATGGTATTTATTTTATTTTAAAAACATTACGGCCTGTTGAGGAACCCAAAGATCAAATAATACTCGTGGTGGTGGAAAAGGTCATCGTCACCGCTTACGTTAAAAGGAAATTTCTTTTTTTCATTTAGTAAAATGATTTGTAGGAAAATATACCTTTTGAATAAAAGTAAAATTCAAAGTGTTTTATACACCGTGTAAAATAAATTTGTGTATTAATGAAAATATGCCTCAATGAAAGGATATTGAGATAAAACCCCTTACCTCGTGTTCGACATGACACAATCATTATTTAATCTCCTGAATAATAAACTAATGTTAATTTTTTTACTTTCTTAAAAACATTTTCAAGTTTATTATTCCATTTATATCACTTATTACCTTGTTATAAACATTATGTAATCATTTATGTTAATAATGATCATTTTGTCGATATTTGGTACTTGAGTCAAAAATGGGATTATTTTAATTACTTGTTATTCATGTGGTTAAAGGTTAATTATATCCAGAATGATATTCCTGATTTTAATATCATATATATCATATATATTCAGTATATATATGTATTTATAATAGTACAAAACATTTGTAGGTATGAAATGAAATGCACTGCTCATGGAGATGGTAAGCTGTACATACGCATGAATGATACGTTCATTTATATTTCTTATTTTAATGGATTTAAAACGTAATGATACATGGATATATTATAATTATAGTATGATATAATATATAATATCATTGACTCCATACTTTATATGTCCCACATATGGCATTAACGAGTCATATCACTTTGACGGGGCGGTAGTCCGCACTTCCTCAAATAAAATTATCGGTTTACCCATAATGGAAACCATAATGGTATGATATAAATGGAAAATACAGAAGCATAAAGAAAACATAAAAATAATATATATCATATATAAATACATTTTCATCATAAAGGCCTCTATGAGAGGAAGTAGGAGGTAATTGAACAATCTTCGTTTCGTGGGGCGTTAGTTTTCCATCCACAGAAACATTATGTTCTTCACCCATTAGATGGATGTGTGTGTAAGTGTAGTAAATATACTTCTAATAAAAACATCATAGTATATTTATGATACTGGTGTTGTTATAAATTATTGTAATAAAAAGAGTTTAGGGGTTGGTGAAGTAAAATAAAAGAAAAGAAGTTAAGAGAAACTGTTACATTTAATTTGGGTAACTTCCTTTGGTTTGAACCAAAAGGACTTCTTGAATTGCCTTCTGCCTAAGGTAAGGATTCTAGAAGGAGGAGAGGGATGTATGGAGATTAAAGGGGAAGAGTTTGGATGAGCCAAAAGGCTTGAGAGGTGTGAGTAATTGGTTAGACGTGGTCTTCTTTTATAAGGGAGAGGAGGGGCTCTTTAGGAAAGTGTGAAAATATTATTTTATTATATAATGATATTCAGTTTCAAAAGGTCCCAAAATCACTAGAGTCAAAGATAAGATGACTCCTGGTCAGAATAAAATCATAAAATAAGAATTGGACAAGTTTTGGATGATATTTAATATTTATAATCTTATTTATTTAAATGATTTATTAATGAGGTAAACACTGCATCATTATTGTGTCATTAATAATTTAATTTATTTGTTGTATAAAAATTATAAAAAAATACCATGATGTAGGAAATTGTTTTTATTTCCAATGAATATTTATTTCCAAAATTTTTACTTATATAACACCATATTAAAAATAATTTTCTAAAATAATTTAGTTTATGTCATTTTTTAATTTACAATAAATTAATTAATCTAAAGTGTCATTATCTTTCACAAGTGGCTCCGTGGGGTACCAAAATAGACCCAAAGATGCCCATGGTTGGATATTACTCATCCAATAAGGTTAGGACAAGTGTTAAGGTAACTTTGAATAATTAAAATATTCTTTTTTACCTTGAATTACCCTATTTACCTTTAACAATGGTAAATAAAATGCAAAAGTTACTATTCATGAAAAAATTATTTTCATCCTATTGAACAACATTTTACATACTAATAGAAACCATTTTGGTCAGATTTTTTAAATTAAATTCATAGAAGTGGTAATATTTCATTTAAATGAAAAAGACAGTATTTTAACTACTACAAAGTGGTTTCACTATTCATCAAAAATTGATGTTTTTCAGAAAAATACAAAAAAAATCCCCCTAAGCTATATTTGATATTCTGAATTCAATAATGATGTCTATTTTGATAAATTACAAATATAGAAGTGGCATTAATTAATTTAAAATTAATTCCCATTGTTTAAACAAATAGCATGTTTTTAAGAAATAATAACTATCAAAAGATTGGCACTTGTTTATGTCCACTTTCCAAGTAAAATTTATTCCAATAACCAAAATTGGATTAAATAGTAAAAATATATTCTAATTAAACATTAAAACCAATTAAAAATATAATATAACTATTTAAATAAATTAGATTAAAATGCATTTTTGAATTAAAATAGCATATTTTTTCACTATTCATAAAAAATGAACTTTATCCGAAAAATTCCAAAAATTTACACAATGTAAATTTTGATGTCCCCATTCTAATGGAGGATTTTATTTGGTAAAATAGAATTTATTAAAGTGACAAGAACAATATTTAAGAGGGTTCACCATTAAAAGGTGGTAAATCGACCATTCAATATAAATTATGCTTAAAATTTGATTAATTCACATTTTAAGCCTCTAACTTTTATTAGATAAATGTAAATAAATTTAACAAACATGTATAATAATATTTTAGTTAGCATCGTTCATTCCCTCCAATAGAATGACTAGAAGTTAACTACCATTTAAAATAATAATATTATATTATTAGTGTGCAAGGTAAGATTTCAAAGAAACTTGTTGTTGCGTATCGGGTGCGCTATTGAACATAGAAAAACCTTTAAAGTAAAATTAATAATTAATTCAAAAATATTAATAAATATGAAATATATCTTATTCATTATTTACCTGGGATGTTACATCCTTCCCTTCTTTTGGAAATCGCGTTCTCACAATTTTTATTCACTTATCATATATGTGGGGGTATTTATCCCTCATAGCATTTTCAGATTCCCACGTTGCCTCTTCAACCATATGGTTTTTCGACAAAACCTTTACCTAGTGAATTACTTTATTCCGCAAAACATGATCTCTATGGTCAAGAATCTGGACTGGTTGTTCCTCATAGGAGAGATTTTCTTCCAACTGAACTACCTTTGGACTCAAAACATGAGATGGATCTGGCATATAATTTCTCAACATCGAAACATGAAAAACATTATGTACCTGAGATAAACATGGAAGTAAATCCACTCTTTGTGCATCTGATCCAACTTTCTCTAGATTTTCATAAGGTATAATGAACCTTGGACTCAAATTTTCCTTTTTACCAAAACACATCACACTTTTCCATGGAGAAACTTTGAGAAAGTCATGATCACCTACCTCAAAAGAAAGATCCTTCCTCTGGTGATATACGTAACCTTTTTGTCTACTCTTAGATATTCTCATGTGCATCTGAATCAACTGAACTTTCTCTGCCATCACTTCTACCAATTCTGGTCCCATCAACTTCCTTTCACCTATTTCATTCCAAAAAGCTTGAGTTCGACAACTCTTTCCATATAATGCCTCAAATGGAGTCATCTGTATACTGGAATGGAAAATGTTATTATATGAAAATTCTACCCAAGAGAGATGTTCGTCCCAAATTCCCTGATAATCCATCGATCAAGAATGTAACATATCCCCGAAGGTCTAAATTGTTCGTTCTTACTGCCCATCTGATTGAGGATGAAAATCAGTACTAAAATTTAATTCAGTACCCAACGACTTCTGAATGCCTTTCCAAAAGTTAGAAGTAAACCTGGGATTGTGATTAGATACAATGGATAGAGGAACACCATTCAACCTGAATATCTCTTTAACTTACAACTGAGCAAGTTGATCTAGAGACAAAGTGTCTCAAATAGGAAGTAAATGAGCACATTTAGTCAACCAATCAATAATAACCCAGATTGCATTATTACCTTGAGATGTTTTTGGTAATCCCACAATGAAGTCCATGTATATATTTTCTCATTTCCACTCTGGCACCTGTAACGAATGAAGAATCCCTTTAGGTAACTGCAAATTTTATTTAACCTGCTGACATGTAGAATACCTCATAGTAAAATCAGAAATATCTCTTTTCATTCCATCCCACCAGTAATACTCCTGAAGATCTCTTTACATATTAGTACTACCAGGATGAACTGAAAACAGGGAACTATGAGCTTCACATAACAAATCATTCTTCATCTATGAATCACAAGGAACACATAATCTCTTACCAAACCTCAAGACACAATCAATATCAATGTAAAATTCAGTAAACATACCCTTCTAACCAACTATACCTTTTTCTGCTACTCACTGTCTTCCTTCTGTGCTTGCTTAATTCTTTCTGATAGAGATGATCTCACATACACCTAATACAAAACAAAATAATTTTCTACACTAACAATTTATATTCCAAAGTTCAAAAAATCAAAAACCAAAGGATCTTATTCCAAATGTAACATGGTTAATGAAGGATTACTTTTTCGACTGAAAGCATTAGCTACTTTATTTAATTTTCCCAAATGGTAATGGACCGTGCAATCATAATCCTTGATTAATTCCATCCATCTCCTCAGTCTGATGTTTAATTATTTTTGAGTGAATATATAATTTAAACTTTTTTGGTGAGTATATATTTCACATTTTACTCCATACAAATGATACCTCCAAATTTTTTAAGAAAAAACAACAGAAGCTAATTCCAAATCATTTTTGGGGTAATTTATCTCATGTGGTTTCAACTGATGTGAAGCATAAGCAATTAACTAATCATTATGCATTAGGACACAATCAAGTCCTTTCAACAAAGAATCACTGTAGATAAGAAACTCACCATTTATGGATGGCAGTGCCAAAATTGGAGCATTCACCAATATTATTTTAAATTCCTAAAAACAATCATCACATTATTTTTTCCAAATGAACTAAACACCTTTTTGAGTTAACATAGTCACTGGACTAGATAACTGTGAAAAAATTTCAACTAACCTCCAAAAATAACCTGACAAACCAAGAAAACTACGAATATCGGTTATATTTGTGGGTCTTGTCCATTCTTCAACAACTTTTTTTAGTAGGATCAATAGTTATGCCATTCTTTGAAACAATGTGACAATGGAAAGTAATTTTTTGCAACCAAAACTCACACTTGCTGAATTTCCCATACAGTTTCTTTTCTTTTGTGGTTTTCAAGAAAACCCTTAAATGAATTTCATGCTCCTCTTTACTTTTAGATTAAACCAAAATATCACCAATAAACACAACCACCATTTGTCACTGTCTTGTCACATCGAACAAGTTTTTCATAGATTTTGAACTCACGAGAGGCTAAAACTCTTTGATATCGTGGTTTCAGTCCTGATTAAAATCTATTTATCTTATTATCAAGATTTCAGATGAAATTTGGTGCATACCTTTCCAGTCGAGTGAACTTTTCTTCATAAGAAACCACTGAATCATCCTCCTGCATCAATTCTAGGAATTTTTTTTCCATATTAAGACGAACCACCTTAGGAAAATATCTCTCAAGATATATAACATCGAATTCATCCCATTAAAGATCATCAATCTACTCAATATCCCTGATATTTTTCACCATAGAACACCATTAATCAGCTTCACCTTCAAAACTATAAACAACAAGACTAACATTTTGATGTTCTGAACACCCCATTACATCGAAAATCTTCTCCAATGCTATAAATCCACAAATCAGCAAGCACATAGTCAGATGATCCTCTGAATGATGGGGGATGTTGCCTCACGAAATGCTCCACTACTAACATGATCACCTCCGGTTGATCTGGCTGATCTCGTGCATGGATACCAACACTATTTATAGCCTATGTGAATTGTGCCTTCACTGCAACAAACTATTCAGTTCCAATTCCGACCATCTCAGGTTTCTGATTTGGAAGGTTGCCTTCCTCCTGATGTCGTCCCAACATAGTTGCCATGTTTCCTCTATAAAAAACCATTCTGAACAAAGAAATATCTTAATTGAAGAAACATGATAATCTATAAATGATATATCATTTCAAAATTACCATAAATTAATTTATGGACATTTATTTAACAATACCCTAACTCCTAAAGTTATCTAAACCGACCTCTGATAACAACTATAAGGACCCGACCTTAAAACATACATAATCTTGAATTAAGTTAATAATTCACATTGACGATATTTCTAGGTTTAGATTTTTAGAGAAATAGGTCATTACTATTACATCTCAAAATATTATAATGTAGAAACTTCTACACATTTTTCGTTTTTTATAAAACATAAACTCTTGAAAAAAAGAGTCATGTCTAGTTCCATGTTTAAGATAACATGACTTTTTTTTTGATCTCATCCTTGACCCTATTTCACATTATGTCCTAGGAAAAAAATTACAAAAACTTGGTATGAGCATAAAAATCTCATTGAGGGATACACAATGAAGGAAAATTGTTAGTTTTTCAAAAAAAAAACAAGTAAATCATGAATAATTTAACATAAATAATACATTTCACCTTTATGAAGTAGTAAATACTCTTCACTAAATAAAAGATCACTAATTACCCATTTGTAACCAAAATATTACCATAAAACCCATATAAAGAACACATAACATATAAAGGTAACTTGGGACATAAACATACTTAAATGGAAAAACCATACAGTCGACTTCCACACATATCACTAAATGGAATATCCATATGACCGACTTCCATACCCAATGCATACAGAGGTTATAATGTAACCACCGATCCTAGTTTTCATGGAATCACCCGTCAGTTGGTTTATCACGTAACCACCCATCAAATGTCCAAGGACCATTATAAAATCATAACACATAAAAACAATTTAAAGGAATGATAACATTTCCATATTTCAATCATAAAATATCATTTAAATATATTGACATAAAATAATCCTTTATAAAAACCATTTTTAATACCAAAATACGTAAAACAATATATGGTATTTATTTTCTTCTAAAAACAATACGGCTTGTTGAGGAATCCAAAGATCAAATAATACTCACTGCGGCGGAAAAGGTCGTTGTCACCACTTATGTTAAAAGGAACATTATTTTTATCGTTTAGTAAAATGCGTTGTAGAAATATATTCCTTCTGAATAAATGTAAAAGTCAAATTGGTTTATACACCGTATAAAAAAAGTTGTGTATTAAGGAAAATATGCCTCAATGAAAGGAGATTGAGACGAAATCCCTTAACTCATGGCTGACTTGACTCGATCATTCTTTAATCTCCTAAATAATAAACTATTGTTATTTTCTATTTGCTTAAGAAACTTTTTCAAGTTTATTATTCCTTTTATATCACTTATTACCATGTTATAAACATTATATAATCATTTAGGTTAATAACGTTCATTTTGTAGATATTTGGTACTTGAGTCCAAAATGGACTTCTTATAATTACTTGTTGTTCATGTGGCCAAAGATTATTTATATACAGAATGATATTCATGATTTTTGATATCATATATATCATATATATTAATTATATATATGTACTTATAATAGTACATAATATTTTTAGGTAATAAATAAAATGCACCGTTCAAGGAGACGGTAAGCCGTACGTAGGCCTGAAAGCTACTTTCATTTATATTTCTTATTTAATGGAATTAAAACATAATGATACATAGTAATATTATAGTTACAATATAATATCATATATAATATCATTAAATCCATCATTTTTACGTCCCACATAACACATTAACGAGTCATATCACTTTGAGGGGGCGGTAGTCCACACTTCCTCAAATGAAATTATCGGTTCACCCATAATGAAAACCATCAAGGTATGATATAAATGGAAATACAGAAGCATAAAGAAAACATAAACACAATATATATCATATATAAATATATTGTAAACATAATGGCCACCATGAGAGGCGGTAGAAGGTAATTCAACAATCATTGTTTCTTGAGGCGTTAGTTTTCCATCCACAGAAACATTATGTTCTTCATCCATTAAATGGAGGTGTGTGTAAGTGTAGTAAAAATACTTCTCATAACAACATAATAATATATTTATGATACATGTGTTGTTATAAAATAATGTAAAAAATTATTTTAGGGGTTGGAGAAATAAAAGAAAAGAAAAGAAGTTTAGAGAAACTGTTACCTATAATTTGGGTAACTTCCTTTGGTTTGAACCAAAAAGACTTCTTAAAGTTCCTTAAACCTAAGGTAAGGCTTCTAGTAAGAGGAGAGGTATGTATGGAACTTATTTGGAAAGAGTTTTTATGAGCCAAAAGGCTTGATAGGTGTGAGTAATTGGTTATATGTGGTCTTCTTTTATAATGGAGAGGAGGGGCTCTTTAGGAAAGTGTAAAAATACTATTTTATTATATAATGATATTAGGTTTCAAAAGGTCCCAAATTCCTTAGAGTAGAAGATAATATGACTCATGGTATAAATAAAATCATCCAATAATAATTTGACATGTTTTGGATGTTAGTTTAATATTTATAATCTCATTTATTTAAATAGTTTATTAATGAGGTAAACACTACATCATTTTTGTGTCATAAATAAATAAATTTATTTGTTTTCAAAAAATTATAAAAAAATAACATGATGTAAGAAATATTTTTATATTTCCAATGAATATTTATAGTCAAAAATATTACTTATATAACACCATAAAAAAATTTATTTACTAAAATATTTTTGTTTATGTCATTTTTGCCTTTACATTAAATTAATTAATCTAAAGTGTCATTATCTTTCAAAAGTGCCTCCATGGGGTCCCAAAATATACACAAAGGTTTACATGGTCGGTCATTACTCATCCAATATGGTTAGGACAAGTTTTAAGGTTATTTTGAATTATTATAATATTCTTTTTACCTAAAATTACCCTATTTACCTTTAACCGCGGTAAATAAAAGTCAAAAGTTACTATTCAATAAAAAATTATTTTAATCATATTGAAGCTCATATTACTTACTAATAACAAAAATGTATGTTGGATTTTAGAAATTCAATTCACATAAGTGGTAAAATTTCATTTAAATGAAAAATTCAGTTTTTAACTACTACTAAGTGGTTTCATTATTCATCAAAAATTGACATTTTTTCAGAAAAATACCAAAAATTCAGCCTGATATATATTTTACATTCCTAATTAAAAAATTAAATCTATTTTTATAAATTAAAAACATAGAAGTAGAATTAATTAATTTAAAATTAATTTCCGTTGTGAAAGCAAATAGTGTGTTTTTAAGAATCAATAACTATCAAAAGATTGACACTTGTTTATGTACACATTAAAAGTGAAATTCATTACAATGACCAAAATTGGATTAAATGGTAAAAATATATTTTAATTACAAATTAAAAACAATTAAAAATATAATATAACTATATAAATAAATTAGATTAAAAGGTAGTTTTGAATTAAAATAGAATATTTTTCACTATTCATTAAAAACCGAACATTATCAGAAAAATTACAAAAATTTACACAAAGTAAATTTTGATGTCCCCATTACAACGAAGGATTTTTTTTGTCAAATATAATTTCTTAAAGTGAACAGAACTATATTTAGGAGGGTTCACCATTATAAGGTGGTAAATTGACAATTTAATGTAAATTATGCTTAAAATTATATTAATTCACATTTTAAACCTCTAACTTTTATTGGATAAATGTAAATACATTTAACAAACATGTATAATAATATTTAAGATAGTTTCTTTTATTCCTTACAATACAACGACTAGGATTTAACTACCATTTAAAATAATAATATTATATTATTAGTGTGCAACATAAGATTTCAAAGAAACTCGTTGTGTATCAGGTACACTATTGAACATTGAAACCCCTTTAAAGTGGAATTAATATATAATTCACAAATATTAATAAATATGAAATATTTATTATTCTTTATTTACCTGGGATGTTACATTTATAGTCCATTTTTTTGGGTCTACCTCATAGATCAGGAACCCTTCAAATATTTATACTATAAAAATTATCATCATTCATGATATGTGATATTAAACTACATGGTCATTATCCTCATCTAAGAATATTAATTTTTTTGCTAGTTTAAAGAACATAATATTAACCACACATTTTCTAAGTAATATGACCATTAAAATTTTGATCCTAGTGGATGAAGCACCGTGACCTTAATTTTTTTGAATCAATTCTTGAGGTTACAACTAATAGTGTAAGGATATCTCTTGACAGCAGGTATTTCATTCTTTTCCTTACTACTACTTATTCCACCTCATTTTCTCAATTTTTCCCCTAATCACATGACCATAAAGAGAACATCCTGAATCGTTCCCACGTGAAAGTAAATTATAATGGCCAAACACTCACTATATGAATTTAAACTGTATGTTTATTTTTTTCATATGATATTAAATCATGAAACATATTATTAGGTCATTCTAAATAAAGTAACCTTTTTATAGGTCTCCAATATCATTTTCACATAAAACAATGTGTGGCTTGATTTCAATTTTATAAGACTTGTAGGAAACCCAATTATACTCTCTTGGGGATAGCTATAAACTTAAAATAAATCTCATCATATAAATGTACACTCTTTCCCCTCATTAGGAATACTTCAGACTAGAATGATTCCCCATTATCATTTTAATATGGTGTTAAATTATATGGAATTGATATAGTTGTATAAAATAAATGTACATGGTTGATATTTTTTTATAAAATATTAATTAAATATCAATAATGGAACCCTCATATAAAAGAATAATCTACCCCTTCTATTTTGATGTAATAGGCCAACTATACTACTACCCCTCAATTGGAATAGTGGTTCACTACACCACCTTCTAAGAAAATTAATATCTGGATTCCCATTTATGGGATACAAATTCATGTATGGGCCCCTATTTTAGACCTATACTCACATTCCAATCCACTTCATCTGGGAATTTAGTTCCCATATAAACAATATGTTTTATTAAGGTACAAATATTGGATGGATGGATGCCATTGTAGAAAGACATATGATATTAATCCTCAATAAACCAAGGGTCTAAGCACTATAATAATAAAATATACCCTTTAAGAGTAATATAAAAACCCTTGATTTGAATAGGTCACCCCTCTTAAAATACCAACACATGAGAACAGAAAAATGTAGGGCACAATTATACCCCTTTCCAATAATAGACCATAATTATACCATCATTGTTTTGAATCCCCAAAAATATTTAATTTTTGAATAGAATACACTACTATACAAATAATAGAGGATTTGGTGATAATTTGATATAATATGTATTTTTACATGTTTAATTATCACCCTCAACTAGCCTTACCAATTTTTGACACCTTAGTAATTAGACCTCTATTTTGAAATAGTCTTTCAATTTTCATGGCCCCTTTTCCACTATTAATTTGAAGGGTTGAGTCCATGATTTACACTTATGAAATTTTATTGGTCTTAAAATTATTTTAACACGCATATTGTTATTCTACACACTCTTTCACATAATTAAAATAAAAAATTATTTTCCTCAAAATAGAATCAAATTGGTTTCCCTCTACTCTAAAGATTCATCATAATATACAACACATAATTCGTGTCTACACATGAATACCCCTACTACTACTCCATCAAATTCTAATATTATATTCCGTTACTTTTTGTTTTTAACATCAAGTATAGACTGAATTATATTTGGGGGTTTTCTTAGATCCCATAAGGTAAAGTTGATGAGTAAAATTACGCATATACTTCTTTATTTGAGGGAGGTTTCCATGTTCCTCATCTATGGTGTACGATGTTGTATTTCATGTTCAATGTCCTAATCACATGTTATTTAATTCCATGGAATTCATACTCACTGTATGATGTCAAACTATTTAATAAACATCCTTATTGCATGACTTAAAATGGCATGTATAATTTCCCCACTATATGAAGTTAAAATACATGTTTAGAATCCCAAGATTATGATACCATGCTATGTTAAATGTTATTATTCCTTCAAGTTAAAACCCCCAACATCATGGAAATGATCTCATACTATTCCATCCTCTATAACTATGTGTTTCTCGATTCTCATTACATAGGCTATATAGTGACATTTGAGTATTTCTGCCTCAGTCTAGATGCTACCTCACAGTTTACTCTATCATATATCAGAGTCTAACTCATCTCTTATTGATAATATATCATGCATAGAAACCCAAACCAATTAAACCCTTAAAAAATTCCAATAAAAATATGTGGCAGTATATGTCAGTGTCCTTTATCATTGTCAATTATTGATGACCATAAGATACATTCCCTATTTTGAGTACTTACATCATAACAAAATTCATTCACATAATGTTTTTTTTAAAATTGTCTATATTACTATTTTGGAATACACAACACAATTAGACCCAAATTTATGAACCTAAAATGAATAGAATGTTTATGGTATCAGGATTATAAAAGGAACCACTAAATGGTTCAAGGATCATGACCATAAACCATGTACACATTTGTCCTCATTGCATTACTATCAATGGAACAAATCTTGTGGTTCCAACTATAAAATCTTAGAGGACCCTACACAGGATCTTACACATTTACACTTAGTTTATGTTCCCTCCATAGTGGCATAATATATTATATCATTGGAATATCTATTAATGTATTGTTATTTTTTTCCTTTCCTGGCATATTATCACACCCTTTCCAGTTCAAGCCATACATCCATAAACTTTTAACCCTTCTCCCTCCACAATGATTAAGCTATATTCACATTCACAACTGGGATTCATTATTATCATACCGACCCAAAGCCCAATGAAATTATTTTTAGCATCAAAATGACCCATTGGTATACATTGAAATTTTTTTATCCTATAAATTATCCAACTCTAAAAGATTATACAAATTTTATTCATTTAAAAAATATGTACCATTGTGATTTTTCCACCATCAATAATTAATTCAAAAAGGACACCCATTTGGTAAATGGAACATAAATTCAAAGTCCCAAAACCATATAGGATATGAATCCCATAGGTTTCTATGATATTATTTTGAGGTGTAGATATTTTAAATCTAGTCAATCTTCATCCCAAAATCAATGCCCATTTCTGTCAAAAAGTAAACAGAACCCCCTTTTTAAAAGAAGTCAATAGTTGAAATTCTATTTTCTACCATTTTGGAACAATATTTCAAATAATATATTTATATTTTTCCTAGATTCCCCTAGTTAAAATCTATTTTTATGCCTCATATGTATTTTTTCCTCAGGTAAATCATGTACATAGGTTAAAGATATATGTTGGAGGTTCTAAACGAGTCTTGTACCCATATGAACCTTCATAGAAGTTGGTTTAATATTGTAGATTTGACCCATTAGTGATAATAAATAACTCTCAGGTGATAAAAATAAATTTAATGGAACCCATTGTGCTTAACACCAATCAGAAATCATGTGATGTTTTGGGTTAATAATTGGTTTCTTTTTGTTACATGATAATGTTGTTCAATAATTATTGGAAAAAGGTCTTTATCATCAATGTATAATATTTAGATATGTGTTTAATAACACTATCATAATATATTAAAAAATAAATTATTTATGACTATTTATAAGGGCTCAAAAACATTTAATGGCATTGTTTTTCTACCATGAAATCTCCCAAAAGAAATGAGTTTTGGATGCCCATTCTTTTGGATATATAATGAACCTAGTTCACTTACTAGGGGACCAACTAATGTTTTCCTCTTATATATACTAATAATCATGTCCAATCTTTTGACATTATGTTACCCCTTCATGTGACCCCCATAAGGGAATTTTTTAATCTTTACATTATTCTAATAAACTGTGTAGAAACAATACCCTCACCACATGATGTTAAACACGATAATGTGTTTAACCATTTTGGTGTGAACTATATATCATTCTTGGTGACATTATCTAACAAAAACAATTTTACATGTGAGATCAATCGATGAAAATAATTTTTCCTAGTCAATGATATGAAACCTTAAACTATGAAATGTATTATAGTCCAGAATGATCCTCACTGAAGAATGATCAAATATCTCTTTATTAGGTCCCAAAATGGATAACATGTTAATCTATCAACATTATCTTGCATGATCTCAATCTATTTCCCGTACTTTGATAATATTATTGACACACTATGAAATTTCCTTAAGATCACATATACTTGTATTGATCAAATATCAGTCACAAAAACATACATTCTGTTCCATGATTTGGATTTTTAGCCACAATCATGTCCAAATGATCCCCCGATAGAGGCACCCTAGGCATTTCATACTTATATATTATATAAATTTAGATAAATTTTCAATACATATGATAATATTATACTCCCTAAATTTGAACTGTTTTAGTGTATTTGGATATTAGATACATAATCATCTTATTTCATGAATTATATTCAATATATCCCATTATTTTTTTTCTAACATAGTAATGATATGAGACATACCGAAATTAAAAAAAATTATCTTAAATTGGTGAAATGAAACATAAGAATGGGAGAGATGAGATTATAAATATGGGTTAACTTAATATATATTAATCAATGGTCACAGGTAAGCATAAGATAATCATACGATCATGAGAGCATGATCGTGACATATAATAATCATACGAAATTAGTTAAATATCACTAATAGTAAATCAAGGAGGAAGTCCTTTTATTAACAAAATATATAAGATGTAAGTGTGCATAATCATCAATTATCAATTTTTCTCCATGAAAACATATTATAAGAATAATAAATTTGTTTTTAGAATACACATAATCATAGAAACTCATTTTTATTGTGAAGGATCTCTACCAATGCTATCAGAGTGGATTTCAGTCACTCCCCATACCCTAATTTTTTTTTCAAGGTTCCCCCAATAGAACCTTAGTAGATAGAGTCCCTTACAGAACTAGGGTAACTCCCATGTTCATTCCTTAATATATCATAAGATATCCATATATACACAACACATTTCATGGCTATATAATTTCAGGATCACCTATCACATAATGAAAACCAAACATATGTCAGTCACAAGATCCAAAAATATTAATCATACAATAATCTCAAAAACCATGGAATAAAAATTAGTTTCACAAACATTTCATCATATCATTATAGCATAACCTAAAAAAATAATTGGGTTTCATAATGGGGTCATCACACATAATTAACCCATGGGAAAAAATGAGTTTCATAGAATAATTGTAAAATAGTCTACCCCATAAGCCATATGAAGGTTGATAGTGGATGGAATGATAAAATAATTTCCCCTATAAAGAATTAAAATAAGTATAAAATGATTAAATTAGAAGAAAAATTAATATTTAAATAACATTTAAACAAATTTTTGAAAACATGTGAAAAATATATTTTTATTTTGAAAACATTTGATCATAAAATTACAAAAATGTTGAATGAATAATTTTATCTAATAATATAAATGAAAATCTATAATGAAATATTAAAATAAAATAGTATTAATGGTTCTAGGAAAATCCAATCATGACATATACATTAGAAGAGAATATTATTTGGACACATGAAAAAAATGGCCAAAATGACTTGTTCACATATCATTTATTTAAAAATATTCATTTTAAAAATTAGAAATAATGTAATATATAAATAAAATAATAATTTTTCGAAAAATTTTCTTTTAATGTTAAAAAAATATATAAAAAAGTTTTAAAGTGAATGAGTATATAAGAAAAAGTTCAAAAATAAGAGGAGAAATAAGGTAGAACATTATAGAAAAACATTTTGTCGATAATTTTTTGTACCTAAGATAATAAAATATTACTAATATATAAATATTAAGGAAATATATTTTTATGAATAAAATATATGGGTTTTAATGTATACTATCAATATAATTTCCCTTAATAGAAATTTACCATAGATAATCCAAAAAAAGAAATGATATAGTAATACAAACTTTCACCAAAAGTGTCTTCTTGTTTCATATGAATTCAAATATTTTGTACAATAAATATATATTTATTATACATAAAGTATATATATCTATTCATAAATAAATTTCAATGTATCATTTTTTATAATTTTTTAGTATTCTTTTATTAATTTTTTTCTCATTGAAATGGACTTTTTTTGTAGAAACTGGTCGTTTTCCATGCATGTTCTAGTTTGATGGATTTCATACATCCACCTTGGTGATGGTTTCATAATACCCATAATAGTAATAATGAAATATATATCAATATTATTCATCATATAGACTTTTATAATTATTAATATATAATGGCGATGAAAAATATCACATTGCTTCATAGTGGTGGAATCCCCCACATACATAAAAGTAACATTTTCATTTTACGATTGATGCAATGGTAATAAGTTAAAAATTATATTATTATTTTAGAAGAATAATTATGTAATAAATATCATATATAAAAATTACATCCTTTAAAATAAATAACCATGGACTATAGTGATGGAAAATTAATCATATCACTATGTGGAGGCGGCAGTCCACATGCATGCATGAGCGATACACTCATTCCACAATTGATGTAAATGTTATAGAAAATGATTATTCCATAATCATAATAAAATCATTTTATTTACTAATAATATATTTATTATGTTAGAATGTATAAAATACATTTATTGTATATAGAATAATAATGAAACTTGAACTATATTAGTAAGAACATATATCTATTCTTTCGGACACCATATTTGAATCTTTTTTAAGGACACTTTGGTTTGTATTTTAAGATGATAAAAATATCTAAGAATTGTATAGGGATTTTTAAATTCTATTTGGATAGTGTTTTACATGGTAATGGTCTTATTTTGTGTGGATAATAGATGAGTGGGTGTTCCCATTTATAATTGATAGGAGTGACATAATTGTAATTATTATGAATATTACAATATAATAATGTGACTCTAATGGAAAATTAAATCAAAATTGGATAAATGTAAAATATATTATGATAAATAATATATAATTATTAATAAAATAATATTTAGATAAGAATTTAGGTTCCTTTTAACCTTATCTCTTTAGTTTAACACCTCAATAGACTATTTTAACATTTACAGTAGGTATGTATTTTTATGAAAATTACTATAAATAAATACCAAAACAGAATTTGAAATTATTAAATAATATAAATTAATCGCTTTCCATATATGGAATGTAATTTTAAAAAAATCAATTTCTATAATTTTTATAAATTAATTTTATATAAATGTGAAAAACACAGGAAAACCATTTGTTTAAAGTCCGTGTTGTTTGAAAAGAAAGATATCAGTGAAGTTAAATTTATATAAAGAGAAATATATAATGAAATATTTTGGTATTATATTCTACCCCATTTTAATATTTATTCCCTTCATATTATGTCCCTTCATTGAAAATAACTGAGGATAATTTTCCCTCATCATATCTCCAATTTCCCATGCAGCATCATTAAATTTATGTTTTCCAAATAAAACATTGACTAACTGGGTGGCCATATTTTAAAAAATGTTATCTATTTGATCCAGAGTATCTACTATTTTCCTCAAAAAATATATAATTCTCTATTTCCTTTAACTTTGAGTTCTATGTATATGAATTTTTGTGTATGTAGTTTTTAAGAGATTTTCATGGAACACATCAATAACATGTGAGAGATTTGGTGGAACCCCCAAGAGATAAGAAATCAATATAATATGATCGATAATTTGGAAGGGGTAAATATATGTAGCACTCATCCTGCCCTTTTTTTACTAATTTTATAACATTTTTCTAATGATACATTATTAGGAATACCTTATCATCCACATTGAATGATAGATCTCTCTGATAACCATCTATATACATTTTATATCTAATATGGGAGACCCTGGTGTTCTTTTTAATGAATATAACAGTATCTGATATTTACAAATTAATGGTTACATTTCAATATATCTCATTATATAACTTTATCCTTGTATGTTGGAGTTATACACTTCATTCAATATATTCATTTATAATGATCCATCTTACTTCTAATGTGAATGATATTGTTATATAAAATCTTAACTAAATAAAGGTATATTTATCCCAAAAACCTCTGGAATCAGTATAACATGTTACAAACATATCATTAAGGATTATTATGGACTTACTAGAATAACCATCTCTCTGAGGATGATATAAATGGTAAAGTTAATCTTCATATTTAATTCATGATGGAGAGTTCTTGAGAAATCAAGGTAGGCCTTAGTTCCTAACCAGATACAATATAATACAGTACTCTATAGAATCATACCACTTCTCAGATGAATATCCTAGAAATTAGATGAATGCAAAGATCATCTCTTATTGTAAAGAAATGTGATGACATTTGAAGGAAATTGGATATAACCCAAATAGTATTGTACCTTTTCGATGTTTTAGGTTGTTTGATGGAAAAAATACATGGTATTGTCTTTCCATTTCCATTATTGGATGAGAAATGGTATAAATAAACCCTTATACATCTATCTTTATGACTTAAGTTTTTGAAATGAAAAACATAATGATACATACTCTGAAATATCCCTTATCATGTTAACCCACAAAAAATAATGATTTATATATCTCTATAATGTCAAACTTTTAAGATTAATACACAATTATTAAATATGATCCTCATCCATAATATCCTTATTCATGTCTAGTATTGATGGGATACATAGTTTGTTGAGTAACTTTATCTTTCCATCAAAATCATGGTTGAAATTAGTAACATTTCTCACCTTCTTCTAGAGTTACACATCCTCCTTATTTAAATATTTAATCATCACATGAATTGATTATTGAAAATTAATATGATAATTATATGATAAATCCCATATCATCATGTTTTTAAGTTTCATCTTCTTCAAATACATAAATATTAATTCTTATAAATCTTCATTAGGGGTAAACTAGTATGATACTTCTGTCTCAAACAACCGTCCACCTTGTTCTCCTTCCCATGGTTGAAGTGTATGGAGTAGCCATAATATTTAATTAATTCCAGGAATCCCATTTTCAATATATTAAAATATTTTTATATGAATATATACATAAATATTTTATGGTAAGTATATATATCAAATATTTCACTATTATGAAAACTACTATGTATTTTCATTGAGAAAAATTCTACCTCCAACTCTAATACAAGAGTTGGGTAATTTTTATTATGAATTTTAAATTTGATTGAGGATTATGCTATCTCCATATCATTATTAATGAGAACACATCACTATCCACTATTTTATGAATCCATATAGAAGAAAAATTCTTCTCTACTATAGAATATTTTAATCATTGGTGAAATAACTAATCTTCTTTTCAACTCCCTGACATTTTCTTTATAGTAATCTATCGAAAGGAATATGAATTCCTTCTTAGTCAACATGGTTATTTGATTAAACAACTATGAAAAATACAAAAAAAAAAGAACCAGTAACATCCAGATAACTTATGAAAAACCTGAATCTCAATTCATGTTATAGGTTAAGGATATTTCTCAATAACATACATCTTTGAAGGATCCACTGACATACCCTCAGATGAGATTGTATAAACCATGAATGAAACTTTTTGTAACAAAATATCTTACATAATAAAGTTATAAATAAACTTATCATTCCTTAAGGCATTTAATAAAATAGTTAAATGATCATCATGCACATCCTTAATCTTGGAATATATAATAATATCATGAATAAAGACTACCATATACTAATCTAGTTAATCTTTATAGACATTATTCTTTAAATCTAAGAATATATTTAGATAATTTGTTATCCCAAATAGAATTTATATAAATTCATAATGATCATACCTTTTAAAAAAGGTTATCTTTATTATATACTTCATATTGACTCCAAATTGATGATATTCCGAATGATAGTCATTCTTTGAAAAGTTTTGAGACCAATGAAACTGATTAGAGAAGACATCAATATGGTGTATATTATACTTGTTCATCATTGTAATCATGTTAAGTTCTCGATAGTCAATGTAAAGATACATTGGCCTGTTTTCATCTTAACAAAATGAAATGTCTCACCATTTGGTTATGTACTAGTGAATATGAATCCCACTTCAAGATTCTCAATGAGTTTCTCCTTTAATACCTAAAACTCAATCAAATCTATTTTGTATGGAGTCTTTGAAATAGGATTAGCAATAAATATGAATTCTGTTGAAAACTAAACTTCACATCCATAGGGAAGAATTAAAATGTTATTTCAAATTAAATCATCAAAATATTTAAAAATAGTCAGATTATAGATGATGGTTTTCTCCCTAACCATTTTAGATAAATATCCCTCATGAATCTTCCAGAGAACCGTATAATAAAAATAAATTTTATTTGAAGCTCATATTTAACTTCATAGTGAAAGATGATCATAAGTTTATTAAAAATATAAAATAAGACATTCCTTCGATAAAAATTTAAATAAATTATAAATATATAACCAATCCACTCTAAAAATCATAAAAACAATTTCTAGTGGAAGTATCACAAGATGTATAAGAAGTAAATTCCAAAAAAAATCTATCAGAAAAGAGATATCAACATGATATTCAATCATCATTCTATTTGATGATTTTAATTCTAACATAACATATAATCATTGAGGTGGTGATGTGATACCCATAAAAAATTATTTATATATAAAAGAGTGGTAATATCATGCATCACGTAAGAAATTTACAGTTATAGAGTGGATAATAACTCTACCTATTACAACTTCATTCCCAAAACCTTGTTCATCAATGTTGTTCATATGATGTTTCCCTTTTATATATATAATACAGGTTTTTGACATTTATTATCATTACTAACCCTTTATACTCTGAAAATAATTCGAATTACTTCAATAGTCCTTGTAAATAAATCATTAGACACTGAGTGAAACATTTTTTATAACTTTTTCTCCATTTCATTCACTGGATTATTTATTCACATCACTTAGATATTATTTTTCTGGATGGTAATATTTTCCACACAAAAAAATTATCATACCTCATAATGAAATTTCCTCCATACTTCCTTCCAAACTTATATCTTGAAGGAAGATTGATTTTCTTTCTCCCATCTATATTATTAATATGATTTACTAAAAATTCAACCATTTTTATTATACTAATACCATGAGAAAACTAATAATCTTGAAAATCCATTTAAATAATTAGATCACATTAAAAATTTTATTTATAGCTACTAAAGTCGGTTATATACAATTCATTTTGGAGACATTGCCTCTAAAAAATAAATAAGAAGTCAACATATCTTTGAGTATCAATGATAAAACTAGAATCATACCTTTCATGTATTGTAAAAATTGACTAATATATACTAATGGTCTCATCATCAATCCAATTTAGTAATATAATTCACCGTTATATTTCCACGTTAACAGTTTAAGAAAAAAACCATTGAAAAATACCTTCTCAAACTCTTTTCAGGTTATAGAGTCATGTTATTCCTCTTACCTTGTATTCTGTAAAGTAGATCAACATCAAATAACATCACCTTTAAGATAATACATGCATAAAGTATCATTATCATTTTATGATATTTAGTGATATAAGATTATATTTGTGATAACATTGATCCATTTCTCAGTTATAGGTAGACCAATGGAACCAATAATGGATGGTGTACATTATCCCATAAAATACTTCCTAGTGAAAAATTCCATCCTTTTTCCATTTTTAGGTTTAATATGATTCTTGTTACAATTCATTTCAAGAGATATTTTTTTGATCAAAATCATAATAATTTAATCTGATTTCCTAATTCAATTAGTTTATCCCATGGATTGTAATTTCACACCTTGTCACATTCAGTTTTAACATGATTCATCCTTGGTACACTCATTATATAAGACCAAAAATAATAGTGTGGGAAATAAAAGTCATAGTAATTAACCACATCAACATGAAAATTAATTCATATGATACTTGAATAAAAACAATGATTTTATATATATAAAGGCCTATGATAAACATAGGTCATTCATTATCATCATCTAATAAAAACCTTTATAATGGTTTATATAAAAAATGGGAGATATACCAATCATATCTCAGAAGAGTTTTTTACTAGGTGTGAAATATTAGGCCCAATCATCACACACTGATGAGGATCAAGTTAATAACTATTCGACCTCTTTCATATTTTTTACATATAGTTGTATTTGTGGAAAAACCACATACACATTAAAGATTCCCAATATTGTTTTAGTTTCTAGAAAAGACAAATAATATATAATTTACCAAAGCCTTAGTAAATTATCATATTCCTAGACTTATCCCCATTTTTTCAATAAATTTGTCTTATTTAGCCACTAAAAATAACTAAACAGTACTTTGATACCATCTAACATAACCTAATAATTTAATACATAAAAACTACATCATTCTAGATGAATATTCAATATATCTCATAACAATAAATTTCCTAAAACTATACAGATTTAGTGTATGTAGATTATATACACAGAACCATCTTATTTATTCAAATGTATTAAATATCTCACATAATATTATTCTCATATAGTACACCACGTAGACATACCATTATGAAAATATTTCTTTATAAAAAGGGTATAAGAACATAAGAAGTGGAAAACTCATATTCTCAATATGGGTAAGAATAATAGACATTAATCAGTGATCATAACTGAGCATAACATAAGAATATAGGTATGATAACATGATTGGAAATTACAATAATCATACCTAATCAGTCGAATATCATTAATTATAAATCATGACATAAGGATTTGTCATATCAAAATAGACACGTTTTAAGTGTGAAGAATCATAAATAATCTACAATGATCCATGAGAACATATTTTAATAATTCGGCATAAGTATGTAAGAGACACATATTCATATAAAAACTTTCCTTAGTCAAGGATCACTTCCCTAGTTATCATAGTGGACATGGTTCACTCTCCATTCCATAATTTACCTAGTCATGGATCACTCCAATGAATATTAGAGTGGAAAAAGACACTTAAAAAGATTGTTCAGTCTATATACAAGTCCTTATTATGCCATCATAAATCCATCATTAATTAATTCATTGGAGGTATACAATTATATTCCCACACATCACATAATAGAAAACATACAGATGTGACCGAAAATAATATGAAATCAATATCATATAATCATATCTTAAATCATGAATAGAAAATGAGTATCATTTTAATTTCATCATTTCATCATTGCATTTCCTATTGAATAAATGGGTTTCATAATGGAATCATCATAACATAATTAACTAATGGAAAATAAAGTATTTTCCTAGAATTAACCTTAAATCATTATCATCATAATACATATATAAAAATAATGATGATGAATCATATAATCAAATCAATATGGAATAATAAAAATTGATAAAGGATGTTTCCCTAAATGTTAAATACTACTAACAAAACAATCAATAATTTCTTTGAACACATGAGAAAAATAATGTTTTCATTTCATATAATTTTGACTAAAAAATTATAGAATATTGGGAATTTTTTTTGATCAAACTAAACCATGGAAACATGAAAACTCTGTTTTAAAGTAGATAGTGTCCATAACTTTTGGGAAATATGTTCATACACTATGCATTAAAATAGAATTTTATTTTTATACTTTTTCAAAAACTCAAAATTACATTTCTTGAAGATGATTCTTTAAAAAAATTTCATTTACAATTTGAAACAAAATTAATGGTAATGAAAATGAAAATTTTTAAACATTTCATTAATATTTAAGAAATTATATAAATTTTTATGATGATCATGGATACTGAAAGAAGAATTCATTAATTAAGGAAAAAATAAGGTTGACCTTTCATTAAAAACATTTTCTTGATCATTTGAAGTACCAGTGTGGTGAAAGTGGAAATAATAAATAAATTTTTTTGGTATAAACAGTGGATAAGAAAATATATATGTTTTAAAATATAATTTTTGATAAGTATATATTTTTTAAATACATTATAAAACCATATTAATACATAACTTACTATGTTTCAATTATTTATAATTTTTAAATAAAATTTTATTTGTAATCTCTTAATTAATATGAATATTCCTATGAAAACTGGTCTCTTTTCCACAAATGTTTGGTATCAAGGGTTATAGTAATTAAACCTTGATTAATGTTTCATTACCATTATAATATTAATCGGGAAATAAGTTTCATATTTATTCATCATATATACTTTTACAATTACTCCTATAAATAAAGTATGAAAAATGAATCACATCTCATGATGGAGGTGGTAGTCCACTCATATAAATGAGAAAAATTATCATTTTCCAACAGAAATATGTCATAAATAAAGGTAAGATATTATAATTATTGAATCATAATTATGTAAAAAAGATAATATTTATACATTTAATCCATTTTAAAAACCAACAATGAATAATGGTGATGTAAATTTTTTTTAATATCTACTTGTACGAGGTAGTCTACACATACACACGAGTGATAATTTGATTTCCCATTCGGGGTAAAGGAGGTATAAAATGGTTATACCATAATAATAAAAAAATATAAATATATTTATTATAAGGGATTCATTATGATAATATGGATAAATTATATTTAGATAAATTTTATGAAGAATATTAACGGAATAATATTTTTAACAACTTATACCTCTTATCTGAAAAACCTCCATTGAATCTATTCCTTAAGACCCATTTGTTATCATTTTATGATGTGAAGAAAATTTAGGATGTGTATAAGGAATTTTAGAAGATAATTTACTAGGTTTTGGAAGATTTAATGGTCTCAATGGGTGTGAAGAATAGAGGATATGGGGTTCCCTTTTTTAAGTGAGGGAATTCCACACTTGTAATTATTATGAATTTTAAAATATTATAATGTAACTCTCATGGGTACGTGAATCCAAATTTGATAAATATAAAATTTAGGTTGACATAGTGATGAAATATCTTCATCTGATTGTATTGAGACATATTTTGGTATTTTTAATCTTTATTTATTTATTTTAACCCCTCATTAATGCCTTTTATCATTTACAGTGGTAATGAATTATTACCTCAATTCATATTTAAAATGATAAACCATTTAAGATAAATGTATGATGAACATGTTGGAGAATATCAATTATTTTGAATCCAAAACCTGCATTCAATTTACATGATTAATATTTTTGAATTGGATTAAATTCATTTTAAAATAACTGGTAAGAACACAAAAAACCTGTTTTTAGAAAAATGTGTTTTTAAACATAAAAAAATCTTACCTTAATTAATTTCCACATAAAAAAAATATATAAATGTAAAATTTTACTATTTAATATATAATATACAAGTTTAATTAAAATTATTTATCAATATAGATTAGATAAATTTATAAATATAAAACCATATTATACATATTGAAACAATTTTGATGAAAACATCTCTCTTAACCTTGTAATGTTTTTATTTTAATATATATCCCATTAAAAACCAATGAATTAATTTTACACATATTTTAAAAATAATTTTCTTAATATAGTTAGTTCTATTCAAATACACCAATCCAATTTCAAGGTGATGATTCTTACATTAAAATATAAAAATTCAGTAATATATCACTTTTCATTTAAACTCAGTACTTCCAATAAAACAATCTATCAATAAAATTAAATTTATATATAGGGATATATAACATAAGTTCATAGTGTGTCACACCTAATGTTATTTTGGAATAATCCAAAATATATTCTCCCATCATTGGTACAGAAACCATAGGAGTAATCTATCTTCAAATGGGCTCCCCTATCATTGATGACACAATCTATCTAATAGACTACCACTACTCTAAGGTTTATTCATCAAAGGAATCATTTAAAATAGAATTATAATGAGTCACTTGTTTTTAATTTAATAAAAAAATCATCCTCACCATATTTTACCCACTATAATGTCTATTTGAACACATTGTGTCATAATTCATTTATTCAATCATCCTATTTTATCAAGTGTACATCAAACAACAATGGAATTTTACTCTGTTCATCATGCATATCAATCATGAACGAATTTTTTTGGAAACCTATAAAATAATTTTTTTATTTACCTAAGGGTTCAATCATGATTGTTAAGCCAATATTATAACTTGAACTCATATACCCATATCACACAAACTAATGTATTTGAAAAAAATTATACTATTTTTTTCTCACACTGAGAATACCTAAAACAGTCTTAAAAATCATTAGTTGATGGATCCATTAATTTTTGGATCGAATATATAGATATGTATGTCTATTTCATGGAACAATACAAGAGGGGGGGGTTTAATTGTAGGTTTAAAAACCTTTGAGTTTTAGCAACTAAGAGATTAGTTTAAATGATCTTAAACTAATATAAATACAAACACCCACAATTGTATTGAATATAAAAAAGGTATGATGTATTGTAGTAATAATGTAATATAAAATAATTGTATTCCAGATGAACACAATAATCAAAGTTATACAAAGACGAATGATTCTACCTTAAAGCATATAGAATCAATCAATACAATATGTAATAGAATGATTGTAATTGAAACAATTACAATTGAATATGTAAAGAAGAAAGGAAACAATACAAATTCCTTTCTAATACAAGTAACAATGGAAATGTAAAAGAATTACAATTCCTTTAACCCAAAGAGAAGGGTTATCCTTTCACCTAGGATAAAAGGTCTGTCTCACCAACACCTTGGTGAGCCCTCGATACGATGATCAGTTCCTCTGTCTGCCTATCCCCAGAAGCCTTCGATTTTGTAGGTAATCAAAACCTCTGTCTTTCAATCACTTGAAAGCCCTCGATACGATGATCGGACACACAATGAAGATGAGAGAAGTCACAACATCTCTCTCTAGAATCTTGATTGAAGAAAAGTATCACAGTTGTTCCACAACATCTCATTCGTTCTCTATGTTGTTGTTCTATCAGCTTAAAATGACCTCATATTTATAGGCCTTGGGTTCCAACGTTCAAAACTCCTCCAACGGTCATATTTCTCCGAAAAACTCGGAGGGACTTGGACACCGGGCATCATACCGGTCATATTGAAACAAAAATTACGACATCGTTTTGATTAGTTTGTAACTAACTCAACGACATCGTATTGGTTAAAACACGATATATATTGATGATAAGAAATGGTACGATTCATATGAAACAAGTGTTTTTGTCTAAGTACCAAAACAAGTAATGAACATATGAATAGCTGAGTCAGTACGATACGATTTGATAGAGTCAGTACGATACGATTGATAGAGTCAGAACGATACGATTGACAGAGTTAGTACGGTACGGTTGACAGAGTCAGTACGATACGATTGACAGAGTCAGTACGGTACGGTTGACAGAGTCAGTACTATACGATTGACAGAGTCAGTACGATAAAAAAGAAAATTGTGATTTCCAATACAAGATATGGAAATCAAAAGGGAACTTTTTACTCAACAATCTCCCCCGTTTTGGAAAGCACAACACACAAAGTAAATATAACAAGAAATAATTATCTCCCCCTGAGTTATTGGAAACTCTTCTGAATATGAGTTTTAATACAACTAACTCCCCCTTAGGTATGGACTTTCCTAAGGATTGTATTCGTAGATTTTCCTTAAGAGTGATGTAAAGCATTCTCCCCCTTTATAAAACATTCTCCCCCTTTGTAATCATTCTCCCCCTTTGTGATTTACAAAAAGAAAGGGGTAATCTTGAATTGTCTGAATGAGTTAGAAAAAAACAATGGATAAAAGAAAAGAATCATAAAAGTTATTACAAAACAAAGACATCTTTCAAAGAGAAACAAATACAAGTCATTTGTTTTCTCTTTCTTTCTCCTTTTTGATCAACTCATGGAGAACTGCCTTCATCTTTTTTATCTACTTCTTGTCTTCAGAAATTGATTCACCCTGAGTTCCGAGAAGCTCTTGTTGGTCCGCAAAAATCTGATCTTGATTCTTGATAGTCTCTTCCTGGACTCTGATTACTTCTTCAAGGGTATCAATTCTGTTTTACAGATTCTTGTAATCTTTGGATAACACAGAATTTTGTTTCTTCAACAAAACCATTTCATTCTTGAAAGATGAAACCTTCGAGAATTCAGATTGAAAAGAATTCATTCTCTCTTTCAAGTCTTTCACTGAAAGAACATCGGCTCTTTGAGAAGACAAAAGATTCAACCTTTCAACCATTTCTCTATCAAGCTTATTGAAAGAAACTGCAAGCTCATTTGACAACCTTCTTATATCTTCAATTGCTATCTCATGATCATTAATTGAGCTCTCTGTTTTGTACGACCACTTGGTCATCTTGTTGTAGGCCTTCTTATGAGAAACTGAACTTTCTGAAAGAACTTTCAAATCAGCTTCAACTGAGAAAACATTCTTTCTTAATTCTTTTACAAAGCCAAACTTCTTCTTTCGATTGTCAGTAATAAAATCAATCTTCCCTTCCAGCCTCGGGAAATATGGAATGGTATTCTCAACCCTTCTTAAAACATGAACAATGTAATCACTCTTCTTGAGAGAGATTGTATGTTCTGAATCAGTATCTTCATCATACGATGCCAGTTCATTTGATCGGCTCGAATCTACAACTGGATATTTTCCTTTTGATTTTTATTTCTGCTTTCTTTCTTCTTTCACTTTCTCACTAATGACAACAACGTTATCTATGTGAGAGGACTGAGCACCTTTCTTTTCTTGAGATGACATTCTGTTTGGAGTTCGTGCTTGATTGGAATGAGGAGTTTGTTGAACACCTTCACTCATATTTTGAACTGATTCCTCTTTACTCTTCTTCGAACATTAAAGAAATTCTAATAGAAAATATCCTTCTTCTTCTTCTACTTCTTCTATATCTTCCATCACTTGTTTTTTATTTTCCTTTCTCCGGGAGACTCTGTACGATGGGATCTTGGTGCACTTCTTCCGTCAGTTGAGCACTAGCATCCTCAACCATTTTCAAAACATTAGAGATATCAAAGTCTTGATCCTTTCTTTTCAGAACAATTTTATTTTTCTTTTCAGCCTTAAGGGTTTCTTCTACCCTTATTCTTTCTACAAAATCCTCAGCCTGGTCAAGACCGAACATTGGATCACCTTCATTTCTCTGTTCCTTATCCTTTCTCCATTTGGCTATAACCTCCTTACTATACCTTGCCTTCTTCTTAGGCTTTGAACTGGTTTTCGGAACAGACTTTTGAGTAACACTAGTAGATTGAATGTATTTGGCTGGCATAGGTGCCGATTGATTCTGAGCCAATTCATATTCTACATCTCTGACAAAAAGTTTTGAATTTTGATCAAAACAAACATTAAACATCTTCATAGTACTTTTTCTAATCTAGGAGGGCTTCAAATCTACCGGGTTTCCTTTCAAAGGAATGTTACAAAACTTCATACTTTCGAGAACGAACTTTGTAAGGATGGATGGATACATAATCATTTGGGACTTACTCCCTCCTATCTTGACATTCTTAATGGTTTCAAAAACATACCCCATGAGATTTAATTTTCTCATATTTACAAGATAGTCAAGCATAAAAATATCAGAAACTTTCAATGTTTCTCTATCCCCATTCCTTGGATTAAGAAAACCTTGCATCCATAAAGTGACAAACCAATTGTCCGGAGAAAGATGAGACACTTTTCTCTTTTCTTCATTAATAACAAACAAATAATTTTCAACGCTTTCTCTATTAAACGTACCAACTTCTTCTGGTAGTTTATGAGATGGACAGAAAGAATCCCCTTCTGTTGGGACATTCAGAAAATGAGCCGCTTGTTTCACAGACATAGACAGCTTTCTATAGTACACAGTAAAATTGATAGTCATGTCTTTTTCGAAATATACGGTTTTATAAAACTCACAAACTTCATCAAAGAGAACGAGATCTTGAGAAACAGGTCATTCAACACACAGATGCTCCCACCCTTGAAAGAGAATGATTCTTCTAATTGTGGAATCATATGAATCAAAAAAGTCTCGAGAAACTAACCTTTCTCTGTTAAAGTCTTTCTATGTAAAAGTCTTTGAAGACATTTCGGCGGGAGTGTTAGCAGAGGATTGAGACATAAAGATGATGCCGATGATAAATCGTACGATGATTTATAACCGGTGGAGCAGAGCTTCACCAGAAAACCTGAAAAACCAATGTGGGTTTGGGGAGGGGGGGGGGCTATTTATAGAAGAAAAAGGGATGACCGTTGATCTTCTATGGTCAGGATTAGAGAAAAAAAATCAATGGTTAGGATTAAAAACGAAAAAGAGAAAGAAAAAAATGGAAAGTACCTGCCAGAGAATGTAAGGAGGTTGTTGGTTTTTAGGATTAAAGAATACACAACCGTACGAAAAAATAAAATAAAACTATCAATTGATATGCCGACAGAAAACAAAGTCATTACTATGAACTGAAAAGCCGATGGAAAACAATCTCGTTACCATGAACTGACAAGCCGATGGAAAACAATCTCATTACCATCATCAGGCAGTACGATGGAAAAGAAATTGATTACCGTCATTGGTCGATACGATGGAAAAGAAATTCATTACCATCAAAGGTCGATACAATAAAAAAGAAATTCATTACAATCATCGGTCGATACTATGGAAAAGAAATTCATTACCATCATAGGTCGATACGATGGAAAAGAAGTTCATTACCATCATCGGTCGATACGATGGAAAAGAAATTCATTACCATCATAGGTCGATATGATGGAAAAGAAATTCATTACCATCATCAGTCAATATGATGGAAAAGAAATTCATTACCATCATAGTTCAATATGATGGAAAAGAAATTCATTACCATCATCGGTCGATACGATGGAAAAGAACTTCATTACCATCATAGGTCGATACGATGGAAAAGAAATTCATTGCCATCATCGGTCGATACGATGGAAAAGAAATTCATTACCATCATAGTTTGATACGATGGAAAAGAAATTCTTTACCATCATCAGTCGATACGATGAAGTAAATAATAAGATTGTCAAGACGATAAACATAAAAATGAATGATACTATAAAACTTTCAATATGATAAAAAGAAAAATGAATGATACGATAAAACTGTCAATATAATAAACAGAAAAATGAATGATACGATAAAACTATCAATACGATAAACAGAAAAATGAATACACATATCCAGAGAGTAAATAGTTAAAGAACAAAAGATAAAAAGAAACATAAAGACATAGAAAGAAATTTCCTCCCCCTTTCAAAGGGAGTTTTTTATGTTAGGAGAATTGTAAAACATGAAGTAGATATGAATTATTATTTTAATGTAATCATTCCTAGCTTCTGTTTTATAAACTCAAATCTATCGGAAGGTAATTGTTTTATAAAAATGTCATCAAGTTGTTCTTGCGATCCGATAAATTCTAAAATAATATCTCCTTTTTGTGTGTGATCTCTAAGAAAGTGATGACTAACATCTATGTGTTTTTCACGAGAGTGATGTGCTGGGTTCTTACTAAGAGCTATGGTACTTGTATTATCACAAAGAATTTGAGTTTTGGAAAAACTCAATCCATAGTCAGTGAGTGTGTGCTACATCCACAATACTTGAGCACAACAACTTCCAGCTGCTACATATTCAGCTTCAACAGTGGATAGTTCTACTGAGTGTTGTTTCCTGCAGGACCAAGAAACCAAGGAATCTCCTAAGAAATGACATGTTCCAGATGTACTTATTCTATCCATTCTACAACCACCAATGTCAGCATCTGAAATTTTTTTTAAAATAAAATCATTCCCAGAAGAGTAAAAAAGACATAAATCCATAGTGCCTTTTAAATACCAAAAGATTCTCTTTACGGCTTTTAAATGAGACTCTTTTGGATTAGATTGGTATCTTGCGCATAAGCATACAGAATACATTAAGTCGGGTCGACTAGCTGTCAAGTATAACAAACTTCCTATCATACCTCTAAAGATTGTTTGATCTACTGGTTTCCTAGTTTCATCAAGATCAAGTGTATTTGAGGTACCAATTGGAGTGCTAATACTTTTAGTTTTTTCATATCCATACTTTTTGAGTAAATCTTTTATATACTTATGTTGAGATATATATGTTCCATCTGGTTTTTGAGAAATTTGAAAACCTAATAAGAATGTTAACTCACCCATCATACTCATTTCAAACTCATATTTCATTAAATTTTCAAAAGAATCAGTTAAGGATTTCTGAGTTGATCCAAATATGATGTCATCAACATAGATTTGAACAATCAAAACATTTTTGTTTTCCATTTTTATAAAAAGGGTTGGATCTGCTGTACCTTTTGTATAATTGTATTGTAAGATAAATCCTGTAAGTCTATCATACCATGCTCTAGGGGCTTGTTTAAGACCATATAGAGCCTGGGTAAGTTTGAAAACATGATTAGGATGTTTTAGGTCTTGAAAACCAGGAGGTTGTTCGACAAAAACTTCTTCTTGAACAAAACCATTTAGAAAACCACATTTGACATCCATTTGAAATAGTTTGAAATTTAAATATGTTGGAAAGGCTAATAGAATACGAATTGATTCAAGTCTAGCTACAGGAGCATATGTTTCTTCATAGTCTATTCCATCTTGTTGATTATAGCCTTTAGAAACAAGTCTTGCTTTATTTCTTACAATGATTCCATTTTCATCACATTTGTTTCTAAAAACCCATTTTACACCAACCACAGTTGTTTCTTTAGGTCTATCAACTAAAGTCCAGACTTGATTCCTTTCAAATTCATTTAGTTCTTCTTGCATTGCTTTGATCAAATCATCATCACCTAAGGCCTCACTTGGGCTTTTAGGTTCAAATTGGGAAAGAAAACCAAGATGTTCTATTTCATTTCTTAAGGAATTTCTGGTTCTTACAGGTTCATTTACATCACCAATGATGTTATTACTGGGATGATTTCTAAGAAACAATTGATGTGGGTTTTGTAAAACCTGTTCATCAATGTATGATTGAAAATATTCTGTGGTAAATGTTTCAGGAATACTTTCTTGAACATTTTTCTTTATCTGAGTGATCTCCTAATAACGGTTGATAAACATTTTTAGAAAACACATCTGAGGATGTAGGATTGGGTTGGTTGAAAAAAACAGGATCAGTTTCATCGAATTTTACATGTACTATTTCTTCAATAGTACAAGTGTTTTTATTGAAAACTCTATAATCCTTAGAGATTGTAGAATAGCCTAGAAAGATTCCTTCATCAGATTTTGGTGCAAATTTGTGTAGATTATCTTTTGTGTTCAGAATGAATACTTTGCATCAAAAAACTTTGAAGTATGAAACTTTAGGTTTTCGGCTAGTCCATAACTCATAAAGGGTTTTATTAAGAAATGGTCTAGTTAAAACACGATTTATAGTATAACAGGAAGTACTAACATCTTCAGCCCAAAAGTGCTTAGGAATTGAGTATTCACTCAACATTGTTCGAGTCATCTCCTGAAGAATTCGATTTATTCTTTCAACAACCCCATTTTGTTGAGGAGTTCTTGGTGCTGAGAAATTGTGAGTAATACCTTTCTTACTACAAAAAGTTTCAAAATATGAATTTTGAAATTAACCACCATGATCACTATGAATAGTTATCAATGGTAGGTTTTTCTCATTTTTAACTTGGGCTCTAAAAGTTTTGAAATAGGAAAAGGCTTCATATTTCTTGGTGAGAAAGTAAACCCATGTAAATCTAGTAAAGTCATCAACTTAAAAAAATTCATAGTATTTGCCTCCAATGATTCCAGATTGTGAAGGAAAAAAAAGATCCATATGCACTAGTTGTAATGCATTAGAAGTTGAAACTTCATTAATTGATTTAAAGATAGTTTTATGTTGCTTGCCAAATTGACAAGGATCACATACTTTTGAAGAATCATATCTAAGGCCTGGTAGCCCCTTTACAAGTCTTTTCTTTGAGAGTTTACTAAGGTTTCTCAGATTACAGTGTCCTAGTCTTCTATGCCATAGCCATGATTGGTGTTCTATTTCACTTAAGCAAGGTAAGTTTTGGATCCTATGGTCTTGTAGGTTAATAGTGTAAACATTCTCTTGCCTATGGGCAGATAGAATGAACTCATCCTTGGAATTGTTAACAAGACACTTATCATTTCTAAAATTCACAAGGTAACCTTCATCACATAATTGACTTATGCTGATGAGATTGTGCCTAAGACCTTTAGCAAACAAAAAATTTGAGATAATAACTCTTCCAAGAAAAACAATATTACATATACCAACAATCTTTCTTTGAGAATTATCTCTGAAGGTAACTTTTCCACCTTTTGTTTTGATAACCTTTTCAAAGAGATCTTTGTTTCCAGTCATATGTCGAGAACAACCACTATCCTTGTACCAAACATTCTTATTGGTACACTTCTCATTTTCCTGAAAAATAAACAATTAGTTTTTCGGAATCCAAACTTGTTTGGATCCAGAAGGGTTAGATAAAATAATTTTAGGAACCCACATTTGTTTTGCAAAATGAACTTTATGAAATCCTAAAGATTGAGTTTTGTTAAGAGAACAATCTCTTCTATAGTGTCCACCACATTGACACTTAGAACAGAAAGTGGTTTTTTGAGGAAAAAAATAGTTATTGCTAAAAACAGGTTTGGAATAAGTATAACCAAGACCAGAACGATTTCTCAAAGGTCTATTTTGAGAATAAATCCTGTCAAAGTTTTCTTTCCCATGAGTAAAGTTTGACAAACATTTCTTCAAAGATAAAATCTCTGACTTTAGTTTTAAATCCAAATTCTTATTTTCAAAAACATTTGTATTTGGACTAGAGTTGGGCTCTAAAATATTTTTCTTTGAAATTACAGTTTCTAGATCCTTTGAAAGTTTATCCTTATCAGATTTAACTTTCTCAAGGGTTTTTAAAATACTTTCAAAATCATAAGTTTTCACATCAAGATCTTTAGAAAGATCTGATACTTCTTTAGTCAAGATTGAAATTCTAGAATTTGCTTTTTCAAGTCTCTTCTTGAGTTTAGAATTTTCATTTTCAAGTAATTTAGAAAATCTAGCGACTTCTTTAAAAGAAGGTAATGTATCATCTTCTGATGATGAAGATTCATCATTTGAAAATTCATAAAATATATTATCAGTATAATTTTCATTAAAAGAGAGATTTGTAGTAGCTTCAGCATTATGTACCTTAACCCTGAGACAATGATATTCAATTGGTAATCTGGCTAAGATTCTGATATTCCTCTGTCCTGATGTCTCATATTCTGAAGAATCATCTGGGGAATCACTACCACTTTCACTCCACGTATCATTTGCCTTTAAGACTTTCTTTGTCTTATAAAACTTTTTCTTGTTTCTTTCAGAGTGTTTATCCTTTCTATCATTCCTTTTTAGTAAAGGACAATCAGGTCTTATATGTCCTTCTTTCTTACATTCATAACAAGTTACCTTTGAATCTTTCCTATCCTTCCTATCTTTCTTTTTGTATCTATATTGGAAATCTTTATTTCCCACAATCTTGTTCATCCTTCGAGCAAGATTGGCTAACTCATTATCCGAAAGATTACAATCACTTGAATCAGATATAACAACTTTCTTGGATTTAGACCTCGTAATCCTTTCAGGTGTTTTAGCTTTAGATGCAAAGGCTACACTTCCATTCCCATTCTTCTACTTGTTGAAATCAACATCTCTCTTCATTCTTGTCTCGTACTGTAGAAGAGTTCCGAAGAGTTAATCAAGAGTAATCTGGGAAACTTTTCTATTTTCATCAATAGCTGTCCTTTTTTACTCCCATTCATTTGGCATTATATCTGTAATTTTATCAACTAGAGCATCATCATCAAGACCTTTTTCTCCCATAGATTGTAAGCTGTTGACAATTGTCATAAACCTTTGTTGCACTTTACATACTGTCTCTCCATAAGGAAAAACAAATCCATGATACTCAGCTCGAAGCATTTCTCTCCTTGTTTCTATAACCTTGGATGTACCAAAATGAGTGACTTCTAATTTATTCCAAATACAATTGGCTGCTTCACATGAAGATATCTGACTGTATATATTCCTGGTCATAGAGCATAATAAAGAATTGCGTACCTTGTAATTCAGTTGATATTCTTGCTTCTCTTGGTTGGTGAAAGTACTGACTTCTTTGTCAGGAATTTTGTAACCTCCAGTAAGCATTATAAAGTTGTCTACACCAGTATTAATAACGAAAGTCTTCATACGATCTCTCCAATACTCATAGTCATTCCCATCAAAGATTGGTGGTCTAGAAGGATTCAGATTTTCTATTGACCCAATATTCATTCCTGCCATATAATACAACAAAAATTTTTCCACTCCACATGTTAGTGTAGTAAGTATTTAAGATGGAAATATGAAAGAAATAAATCTAGTAATACAAATTAGTGGAAAAACTCCTCTGATACCAATTGTTGGGTCGAATATATAGATATTTATTTCTATTAGATGGAACAATACAAGAGGGGGGTGAATTGTAGGTTTAAAAACCTTTGAGTTTTAGCAACTAAGAGATTAGTTTAAATGATCTTAAACTAATACAAATACAAACACCCACAATTGTATTGAATATAAAAAAGGTATGATGTATTGTAATACTAATGTAATGTAAAACAATTGTATTCAAGGTGAACACAATAATCATAGTTATACAAAGATGAATGATTCTACCTTAAAGCGTATAGAATCAATCAATACAAAATGTAATAGAATGATTGTAATTGAAACAATTACAATTGAATATGAAAAGAAGAAAGGAAATAATACAAATTCATTTCTAGTACAAGTAACAGTGAAAATGTAAAAGAATTACAATTCTTTTAACCCAAAGAGAAGGGTTATCCTTTCACCTAGGATAAAAGGTCTGTCTCACCAACACCTTGGTGAGCCCTCGATACGATGATCGGTTCGTCTGTCTGCCTATCTCCGGCAGCCCTCGATTTTGTAGGTAATCGGCACCTCTGTCTTTCAATTGCTAGAAAGCCCTCGATACGATGATCGGACGCACAAAGCAGATGAAAGAAGTCACAACATCTCTCTCTAGAATCATGATTGAAGTAAAGTATCACAGTTGATCCACAAAGTCTCATTCGTTCTCTTTGTTGTTGTCCTCTCAGCTTCAAATGACCTCCTATTTACAGGCCTCGGGTTCCAACGGTCACAACTCATCCAACGGTCATATTTCTCCGAAGAACTCGGAGGGACTTTTACACCTAGCATCATAACGGTCATATTGAAATAGAAAGTACGACATCGTTTGGATTAGTTTGTAACTAACTCAACGACATCGTATTGGTTAAAACACGATATATATTGATGATAAGAAATGGTACGATTCATATGAAACAAGTGTTTTTGTCTAAGTACCAAAACAAGTAATGAACATATGAATAGCTGAGTCAGTAGGATACGATTTGACAGAGTCAGTACGATACAATTGACAGAGTCAGTACGATACGATTGACAGAGTCAGTATGGTACGGTTGACAGAATCAGTACGATACGATTGACAGAGTCAGTACGGTACAGTTTACAGAGTCAGTACGATACTATTGACAGAGTCAGTACGATAAAAAAGACAATTGTGATTTCCAAAACAAGATATGGAAGTCAAAAGGGAACTTTTGACTCAACATTAATGAAATTGATAAGTAAAGTAAAAAAGCACAAACATAGGGAAACAATACCATGTTATAATCTTATTACATGATATAAAAAATTTAGATGTCATACATTTCATGAATCCCCTTCTTTGAAAAAAAATTATCCCATGGATACAGCTTATCCATAAATTATTCATATTCTAACATCTTCTACTTTGAGGAGTCCATGAAATACTACAACCTAGTTATACTAGATTGTTCACCTAGAGCCTACATGAATACTTCAATCACCCACATCATAATCCTACTTTGTTCATACTTTCTCTCAACTTCCAAGGAATTTTCCTACATGAAATTAGTATTAATCATTTCCATTTGTTCTTATTTGTGGATAATGGTTTCCAAGTTCATGTTTAAAATGTATTACATATAGTGTCTATACTCTTGTAGTTCGGTGAGATCCTCCTCATCTTTAAGGAGAGACATATCACCTTCATCAATTGATTTATAGTTAGAGGAGTTAAACAATCACCATAATAGAAATAAATTATCAACTTTTAGATTCCCGGAAAGTGCAAGAATTTGAACATTGTAAACTCTACTAGTCACTAGGTTATCTAAATAGTGAAAAAGATATTTTATTTAGTTCTTAATATAGTATGTTTACTAAAGCTCTAAATTTTTACCCTTTCCTTTAGATGTATCATATGTTTCTCCTCATCCACATCTGATCCCAATTCACTCACATTCTCAAAATTTTATTCCTACTTATTGATGAACACTAATAGATATGTATCAGGATCATCTTAATGTATACGTATGCTAAGATATATTCCAAATTTTATGTACATGTTGTAATTACATGAATTTTTATAAATACAAGGCTCTTGATATTTGATTAAATTTATTATTAAGTAATATGTTTAAAAAGAACACTTAAACGTATTTGGTTTTATTATATCCTATCATATTTAAAAAAAGTTATGAATTTTTTTCCATTGATAATATAGTTTGGGAAAAGTGATCATATGATTAGTATAAATATAGGGGTTTAACAAATCCAATTGACATGGAAAAAGGAAGTAATGACCTCAATTTATAGAATCACATCCCATGAAGCACATTTATCAGAGCTTCCAAGGGAGATAACATCTCTAGAATTTTCCCTTGACCAATACCAAGATGCGATCCAAAAAATTATGTATGAGAAAAGTTGGTTACAAGAGAAGATCAAGCTCCTCGAGATCATGACCCAAACCATGTATGCCGAACCACATATGAAAGACTCACTATCACACAAAATACTCTTACGTAATTTTATAGTGTATTAAAGGGTTAGGTGTTAAGAACAAAATAATAATAATATATACATTTTATTTTCAATATAATAATGTTCAATTATTCTTCTTATCACTGCATTATAGATGATTTGGATATTTATACAATTAAAAAAAATTGTATTTTTAATTAAAAGACAATTTCAATTTTGAATATTATTTTTATGAAATATTGGATTTTTAATATAAATAATATTCTAATGATACATTATTGTTAAATAATTTTTATTATATATCAATGATCATATAATATTTATGAATCCAAATGAAATTTTTATACGTGTTCAAAAACTGTTATTATAAAAAAACCCATCATTTCTCAATAAATGTCAATCATTATTTAAAATTTTAAATTCACATATTTATAAAAATATTAAGATAAAATAAATATTATTTTTTTAATGAAAATTATAAAATTATACAATGTGTTATTTTTCATAGTTTTTTAAGACTATGAAAATTTTGGGTAATAATTAAATATTTTACAAATATACAGTATGTATAATGACATCATAGTGAACCAAAAATGATTTAATAAATAATAAAAACAGTATCAAAGTCCATATCTATGTTTTCCCTTTAAAAATATGATTCTTTTTAATTTGATTAATTTTATAAATTCTTTATGAATCCTCAAAAATCTATAATATATTTGTACTTATTAAAGTCATTTATTTAAGAGTATGTCTAACCTTAACATCACCTAGTTGAATATTTCATTAATTTAGACCCTTGGAATGATAAAATAATTAAAAATACCTCTATTTGGTAGAAAGTATGGGGAAGCCAATGGAAATGTTAGTGGTTATGGTTATTTTATTAAATATATTCCAAAACCTATGATTGATAAATGATAAATAACTCCCCACTCATTTAAAATACAAATCCATCCAAGATATCATTTATATGCGCTAAAAGTCATTATATCATTTCTTACTCTTCCCTACCATTTCTAGAGTCCTCCGAAGGTGCCCCTAAACAATCAATAGGCTCCTCTAAATCATTTGGAATCACACTCTCAATGTAAGTGTCCTTTATTTCTCCTCTTAATTCAAGTATCTTCATTATCTTATACCCATTTTATCCAATTCCAAATGTTAAGATATTTTCATCCATATCCCCTTACTACACAAATGATGCTTAATTTATGAGATACCCACTCAACACTCATTAATACATTCCGTTAAAATTTATACACCACTTTTATGCTGTTGAAAATTTACCACCATTTTCCATGACCATCAATTGTGTAGGGAATACTCATTCCCAGTTCATATAAATGGTGTTCCCCATTATGAAATTAATCATATTTAATTGGGGACATTCATGTATTAATTCCACACACCAAGATATTGGAATAAAAAGTTATGAAAAATTATTCCACCCTTTATGATCTATGTGGTACACTTATGCATTAGAATGAAATAAAAGTGATGGGTGATACCTGAATTACATAGCACTATAATGCATTGGGTAATGTTTTAGTCACATGAGATGTCATGCAAGTGATTATAGAGTTAACCTAATTCATCATGGTAATTTTATCATGAGTATGTTTTCTATTTTTTCATTTAACTATGTTTATGATTCCAAGTGTTATGCGGATTACACATTTCCCATGTTTCCATGATGGTTATCATTCTATATCATGTCCCACTACTCCGGTTTAAAATTATCACCCCTTTTATGTCACATTGATATTCCTATTGTCTAACATGTATTAAATAATTCATTTAATTACTTGTTTATTCAATTACATTTTTTATAGCTCACCCCTTTCTTTTGTATGTCCCAAAGTTATCCAATGCAATTTTAAGTATGATTGAAAATTATAAACATTTTTTGTGGTTTTAAATTAAGATAACATATTTAATATTTTTTGTTTTTATGTAACTATAGTCACTATTAAATGTGTTCCATTCACTTTTTTGTAGAGTGAAGATATGATTCTCACATAGACAACAAATTTCAAGTATGGGTAAATACGTTTTCACCATGAAACAAGAAGTTATATTCTAAAATTTTATATTCCAAAATACCACTCCGTACCCAATGGATAAGTGAAATGATTCCTTGTCTAGAAGTAGGTAGTGGATTTCCATGATCAGTGATGAAAATGTATTGGAACATTATATTCAATTTTCAAGTTTCATCCAAGAAGACTTGCTATATATACCATATCAAGAAGTGTAGATATCTTAAATACCTTCAATTGGACTCATCGTGGATCCCAAATAAGATTACAGATTAAATATTATGGCACTCAAGAAAAGGATAAAATTTTATCCCGTAGAGCTACGTGGAGGACCTACACAGAGGACCTGCGCGGAGGACCTGCGCAGAGGACCTGTGTGGAGGACCTGCGTGGAATAATAATTTCTACCACCCTACATAGAAGACCTGCATGGAAGAATAATTTATACAACCCTGTGCGATGGACCTACATAGACAAACTCCCTTCGACCGGGTCACCACCATGCCTATAAATAGGACCATTGGGCTCCACATTTCAGAGAAAGAAAACATGGGAAGAAGTCCCAAAGCTCCGATTGTGTAGCTATTTCACCGCGATCCCCCAAATTTTCCCAAGAAGCTCTCTAAAATATGAGAGAAGAAATAATTAAAAGGGAAAACGTGGTTAAAAGTCCTATCAGGTTCTAGAACATATGGAGTTGTGCGGAGCACCTACGCAGAGAACCGGTGGGCTACACCTCCATGGAGCACCTTCACGGAGCACCTATGTGGCGCACCTATACAGAGCACCTACGTACCTCACCTGTATGGAGTAATTCCCCCAGGGTGCTACGCAGAGGACCTATGTGAGGAACCTTGGTAGAGCACCTGCGTGACCCCACCGGTCCATACAGCGGGGACTGCGCCCCCACACCCCTGCTTCAGGTCAGTATCGGGCGGTGGTCCCGACCCTTCAGGCTGGTCCCATTACTTCCATCAATGACCACCATGGAAAATTGAGAGTCGCACTGTGAAAATTTTAGATATGGTTGAGGACATTTTCCATTGCACCCTTTATGCTGCCATACTTCCAACCATGGAATATCATGATTTGAGACACTTCATCACACTTAATGAAGTTCCTTGAGGCGACTTGCTGCTCTTGGTTCCATTCACAAGTTTCTTATGTATTCTTCGTGTACCTTTAGTTGATACAATCCTCGTAAAACTCCTCAAACCTCATCATCTAACTTCATTGCCAGGTTTAACCTCAAATGGGCATAATACATGGGAGTTAGCTCCAACAAATTTCAAATGGTCATCCTCCTTAAGAGTAATCTTCATTCAATCTCAAATGGGAATCCTCCTTAGGTGTATGTCCCTACCAATAGAAAATGTGCATCCTCTTTAGATGTAAGCCCCAACCAATCTCAAATGGGAATCCTCATTAGGAGTAAGCCCCATCCAATCTCAAATGGGTATCCTTCTTAGGAGTATTCCCATCCAATCCCAATTGGGCATCCTCATTTGGAGTAAGACCCAACCAATCTCAAATGGGAATCCTCCTTAGGAGTATGCCCCATCCAATCTCAAATGGGTATCCTCCTTAGGAGTAATCCCCAAACAATCTCAAATGGGCATCCTCCATTGGATTAACCCCAAACCAATATCAAATGGGCATCCTCCTTAGAAGTAATCCCCATCCAATCTTAAATGGGAATCCTCTTTAGGAGAAATCCCCAACCAATATAAAATGGGAATCCTCTTTAGGAGTAATCCCCAACCAATCTCAAATGGGAATCCTCCTTAGGAAGGAGTAATCCCCAACTAATTTCAAATGGGCATCCTCTATAGGAGTAAGCCCCAACCAACCCCAAAACTGCAGCCATCCGGGTATAAGACCCTCACATTCATCCCTTACTCCTTACAACGAACCCCTGTCCAATGTAGATAGAACATAGGGAAGGATCATTTCCTTTCCTTTTTTATGGTCGACACACCCTCTTCCATCAGTAGAGGAGGAACAGTATGACGTTTCATTATTGAGTCTTTCAAATCATCTTGATTGTCCCACCGAGCATGACTCGCGTGGGCTTAGAGATATGTGATGGTTACAAAATATGCACAAGCACTCATTGGAAGGAACTACTAGAAATCTGATTAATGTTAAAATCAAGATACGTAGGAAGCTCTTTTAAGGCCCGAGCTCACTATATATTCTCCTCAAGAATCCATCCCTAATTACCCCAATTTTGTCATCCTTCTTATGAAGTAATCCCCAAATTCAATCATCAAGGAATCCTTTCCAGGAAGTAAGCCCAAACTAATCTCTCTTAGAGGACTATACTCTCCTATGAGATTTATCAAACTATGTGGGATTTGATTCCCATTAATATGGGATACCTAGTAAGCCTCCTTGAGGTTCAGACCCAACACTTCAAATAAACCCTATTCTCTTTGGGAAATATTTCCAACAAGGTCTAATCTTACTTAGAAACCCATATCCCTTCCAAACTACTTGGGTTTCTTTAGCATAAGTCCCACAATAAGTTTCAACTAAGCACTTTCCACTTAGAGGCCCTTATCACATGACCTTAAAAGGTATGATGTGTCTTATTAAGGGACACCAATCTACAAGGGTTCTGATTACTTTCAAAATGATATGTTGGTATCCCATTTTATGGGAATGATCCAAAGATCAAAACAAGCCTTCATCTCCCTGTATGAAAATAAATTCCAGGGTGCCCCACTGAGTTTCTTAAAAACCAGTATCATCACAACGATGATTAAAAGAATCTCAAATCCGTATATTATAGAATACCATTGATGTAAAACCTCTAATACATACAGATATTTCTATTAATTAATAAAATTATATACATACCAATGATTATAATGTTTTACACATGTTAATAAGTGATTATAAATTCCAAGGGTGACTTATGATATAATTGCTGAATTAATGTCGATTCATGAAAATAATTTAATTTTACAAATAGAGTCCCAGAGTAGACAATAATTCCCCCCAAAAGGGTTTGACGAGTTTGACCTCCTATCCCCTCGACCAATATAAGTTCTTAAGTAGTGTATAGTTCAAAACATAACAATTTTCTACCTTGGGATAGTAAGTCCTATTTGGATAATGAACTGTTGGATGTTTCCGGTTCCATGAATAAATCCAATATAAACTGCTAGGAAACAGTGATTCTTAAATCTAGAACACATGTTTCAAAGAACTATGAAATAGTAATGTAACTAATTCCCAATGACACAAGACTTATCGATCTTGAAGGTGGTAATGTTCACTCCTAGTTTGAAACTCCCAAGTTATATACATTTTAAAATTCACAAAATCATTATAAAACATTATTAAGGGATCAAAAATTCATCTAAGAGTCTACGTTAGGTAATAGATCATAGATAACATAGATTGTGGCCTAAAAATTTATAAGTTAAAGAAGTAAATATAGTTTATAATTTATACATTTAATATAATTGAATGTGTTTAATAGTTTAAAAATATTCATAAATAATTATGAATTTTATTCTAGAAAATGGATGGAAATATGAGGAATTGGGTAAACAATAAAGGTGAGAGGCAATGTGCTGACTGACTGAATGAGACTCCCAACCTAGTGGGTGTTGGAATCATGAACTTGGTGGTGATACTATATTAGATGACTCATGTTTTTAATAGAACTATGGATCAGAAGGATTTCCCTAACCTCCCTAAGAAAGAATAAGCTAAAATTGAGTTCATTATGGGACAATGGCCTCTGAATTTCCATGGATCATCTGATCCCTTAATCTTGAAAAAATGGATAAACACCATTGAGAATATATCGTATATCGTTAAATGTTATGAATAAGAGAAGTTTATACTGACTATTTATTGAATTGAAGGAGAGTCTGATCAGTGGTGGACATTGAGAAAAAATATAAAGAATTCATAAGAGATAAAATCAACAGTTCGAATGGAATTTGGGAAAAAAAAAATTTATAGATATTTTCCTCCCACTATCTAACATAAAATGAGAAGAGATTAACATTACCTCTAAAAAATTGACGATGAATCTATCGGTGTGTATAAGAAAAAAAATAGAAGGATTTCATGATACGTATCTGGACTTTTCGTTACCCCCCAATACAAGGTTGAACACATCTTTGGTGGCATAAAACCTAGTCTATGAAAATACTTGGCAATCTAAGATTTGATAGCTATGAGAATATTAGCCTATGTACCCCTAATGTTGAAATGTATATTGGTGAATCTCAAGGGTATCATAGTTATAAGAAGTGGAATGTGGAGTTTAATTCTATAGGTTCAATGGAGAAATATAACTATGCCAATAAATTTTTAAATCCAACTTGTTAATGGTGAAGAGAGAAGTACCTTGAAAATTTCCTAAGTGGGGTAAATAAATGATTTAGGTACAAGAATAAAAGACACATAGATAGTGATTTTTGAAAAAAGAAACCCACTAATGAATTGGAGGAGAATAAATCTATGGTCAAACCATAGAACGTTGTTCATTTATTAAACTACAATGGAACGAGCCACTTTCAAACCAATGCACTAATCAAAGGCTATTTAGAGACTACAAACAACCTCAGAGTGTGGAAGTGAATGATTTTTCCTTCCCAACAGAAGAGGTGGAACTTGATAATGAAGTGGTGACATGTATGCTATTTATTAATTATAGAATACAAAATTTAAATTTAAATTTAGTTTGTATACATTCCTTCATATCATTATAGTTTCTTCGAACTATTCAAACACCCCCAAAAATCAGGGATGTAGATCAATTTGGGAAAATTAAAAATGGTGTAATTATTGAATCCTGAGTATATTACTCCAACCCTATCAAAATTTAAGAGTTGAAATTCCTAGAGAACCTTATCATAATCCCTATGGGGGAATTTTATACAATTATAGATATGTATTTCCATTCCCTATATAGGGACAACAAAATTTTTTGTGAGAAAAAAATCACTATCTGTTTATTGAATCAAACCCCCATTATATATAATTAAATGGAAAGTGATGAATATTATTAAGCACCAAATTTTCAGTAATAGATAATATTTTCATACAAAAAGCATATAATGCCCAAATTATTGAGTCTACTGAAGGGATCATCCTTGAAGACATGACTATTGTGAGGAAATACGCAGATTAGTTTCATAAGGAATTTCATTATCTTCCACCTAGCTGATAGGTTAAATTTGCAAATGATCATATACTTGGGGAATCACTATTATATAATAATTAATATAGAATGGTTGTTGAGGAATTGAGGAGTTCAAGAAAAAACTATACAAGAATATAGATAAAGGGTTGACACGACCATGTGCTTTAGCTTCGGGTGTAGCGGTCCTCTTTGTCATAAAGATGAATGGGTCAATGTGCCTTTTCACTGATTATCATTATCTCAAAAATATCATGATAAAGAAATAGTATCATATTCCATTGATTGTTGAATTGTTCTATAATCTATATAGAGAACAATACTTCTCCAAGGTGAGTCTATGGTCTAGATATTAATATGTTATGTTGAATAAGGTGGATGTCCCCATGACTTTTTTTTGTACAAGGTACGAGAACTATGATTTCATAGTAATTTCATTTGGACTTGATATGTGTCCAGTAACATTCATGGAATTTAGGAATAGATTATTTAGATATTATCTCTAAAAATTTGTGTTAGTCTTTACAGATGATATTATAATATACACTAAAATAATGGAGGAGTATGAGGAGCATATGGGAACTACGATAAAGAACTTACGATAGGAGATGATTTACGAATTGTAAAGTAAATGCGAGTTATAGTTGAATGATTTATTATTATTAGGGAATAATATCACAAGAAATGGGTTATCAAGGGACCCTTCAAAAATTTATGTAATATAAGTATGGAGAAGGAAAAAATTTAAAACAAATATCTATATTTTCCTTTGATTATCTAGGAACAATCGTCAATTTGTATGAAATTTATCAAGAGTGTCAAACCCTATAAACAAGATAAATTGGAAGGGAGTCATGTTTTCTGATAATGATTAAGGTAAAGAGAGCCACATGGACTTGAAAAATAATCCTATCACATCACCCATAATCAAAATACTCTCAAGTGGTGATATTGTTTTCAGTATTCAATGATGCTTAGAAGAATTGATTGGTCTATGTGTTAATTTAGATCTAAAATGTGATAACATATGATTCAATTTAGTTTAATGTTCACATAAAAAAACTACCCAACACATGATAAGAAGTTGGATAGAGTGGTCTTTCCTTTTGAAAATATGGTCGGATCATCTCTTTTATGAGAAGTGTGAAATATATACGGATCACAAGAGCCTCACTTGTATATGCACATAAAAAGAGATCAATATGCACGAAAAATGATGGTTAGAGCTGATAAAGTACTATGACATCTCAATCAACCACTATACTTGGAAGAAGAATAAGGTTAATGATTATTTATGAAGAAAGGATCAAATATTCTTATCATTGATGATAATTGAAAAGGATCCCATATTATTAGACTAAAATAGGATGGTCAAGGGAATAATAAAGGAAGGAAAATTGGACATCCATTCAGAAATTTTTTCTCAACCATCCCCACAAGATAATTTGATGGATTATCCAAGAGTTTATGTGAGAATTTCAAAAAAGTGGAAGCTATAAATAAATGAAAATCTTTATTGCATAGTGATAATTAATAAAGAGTTGTGGGATTTAGGTCAAGACTATGTGAACCATAAAATCATGAGTTTAAGGAACTGTTGGATGATGCACATAGTTCAACTTCTCTATCCATCTAGGAAGTAAAAAAATGTATCGAGATCTCTGAGATCACTATATTGGGAAAAAGTGATGAAGGAGATCATGAAATATATGTCGAGATGTCTTGTATGTTATAATTTGAAGGGGGAAGGGAAAATGCATGGGGATGTTGCAAACATTACCCATACCTACAATGAAAATGGAATTTATCACTGGTCTTATGATGTCATCAGGAATAAATAGTGCTATATCGGTTGTAGTGGATCATCTAACAATGATTTCTCACTTCATTGCAATTCTAGAGGACTTATCACTGGATCAACTTGTAAGGATATACATTATAGAAGTAGTGAGGATACATGGAACACCACTATTGATTATATTCGATCAAGATCTAAGATTTAAATCCTAGTTCTATAAGAGTCACCAAGAAAACCTAAATAACAAGTATATCTTTAGCATGACTTATCACCTTCAAATTTATGACCAATCAAAGTAGACGATCTAGACACATGAGGAAATGTTGATATCATTCTCAATTGAATTCAATAAAGGCTGGGGTCAAAATATTCTTATGGTTCAGTTATCATACAATAATAGCTTCCACTGAAGCCTCCAAATGGATCCCAATGAAGCCCATTATGGGAATCAGTGTAGGACACCTACATGCATTGATGGATTTGGTGAAGGAGAATTCTAAGATCTTAAAATGGTTGAGGAAATGGTAGAAAAGGACAAGATCATCAAGTAATAAAAGATAAATTCTCGGAGCCCAAAAAAGTGATAAGCTAAAAACCCTTGATGAATCATATAGTTTGATGTTGGAAACATGGTATTATATTACATATATATCTAGAATAATGTAATGATATATTGGAATAAATGAATGATTATTCCAAGATACATCAGTCCCATTGAAATCCTTAATCGTGTTAGAGCCGTAGATTATCGAAATGAAATCTCACCTAACCTATAACATGTATATGATGTATTCCATGTATCCCTATTGAGGAAGTATATAACAGACCCCAAAAAATTACTCAATCAAGAGGTGGTACCATTGGATAATGATCCCTTATATGAAGAGGATATGAAAAATTTTTAGAGCGTAGAGAAAAAGGTCTATGAAATAAGATAATGCACATATTAAATGTGTTATGGAGAAACCAATTTTTTTGAAGAAGAGACTTAGGAACTAGAGAAAGTGATGAAAGAGAGTTACCATCACATGTTTTATTATGGGAAATGAAAATTTTGGGTGCAAATGTTTTAAAAGGTGGATGATTTTAATGATCTATATTCTTATTAATAAATATCCCCATGTGATTTAATAAATATATTATTATATAATATGGTTATAGAAATCAAAAGAACATATTTTGTTTTATTTTATCCTTTTATATTTATTAGTCTATTAAGAATCATTATCATTGATAATATATCCATTGAACATTGGTTATATGCTTAATATAAATATATACTCTTAACAAATCCAATTAACACATATAATGGAAGTGACGACATCAACCATTTTGATTGTACCTTATGTATCCCATTTATCAGAGCTACTCAGGGAGATAACATCTTTGGTATTTTACCTTTATGAATAAAATGTTAATATCCAATAACATAAGCTTGACGGAAAACATTTAGGGGTGATGTTTAATCTCATCGAGATCACCAACCAAGCCATGTATGATAAACGAACAAATGAAAGTCTCATCATCACATGCCTTACACATAGGGTTTTTGATAGTGTATTTATGGGATATGTATCAATACCATAAAATATAATTTTTTTATATTCAATAGGTAATCTTCATATTTTTTTCATATCACTACTTTATAAATGATTTTAATTTTTATATAACAAAACACAAATTTTATTTTTAATTAGCATTCAATTTCAATTAAGAGATTTATTTTGATGAATTAATTTATTTTTGAAATAGAAAATATATTATTAAAATAATTTTATTTAATTATTATTATTTTATATAAATGATCATATTATTTTTATGATGTCAAATGTAATTTATTATGGGTTCAAAACTTTTATTGGAAAGAAATCCAACATTACCCAATAAATGTTGTTTCCTATTTCAAAAGTAAATGTTCAAATATTTATAAAATTATATTGATAAATAAAATATATTTTTTGAATCATAATGTAAAAATTATCCAATGATGATATTTTCATATTTTTATGATACAATTGATTATTCTATTAAAAATTAAATATTGTATAAATATGCAGTGAGTATAATGACATAGTAATGATCCAAAAATGATTAATAAATACTATAATGGGTATCCATGATTAAATATGTGTTTTGAATTTAAAATAATTTAATTTTATGTTTATTTTATTAATTTTATAAAGCCTTTATGAATCCTCAAAAACTAATAATATATTTTAAGGTTCTAAAAACATTTATTTAATATCATGAATCACCTCCATATCGCCAATGATAGTATTTAAATATGTATGTTCGATGTAATGATAGAATAATGAAATCCACCTTTAGTTGGAAGAAACAATGGGAAAACCTGTGGTATTGTTTTTTCTTTTTATTTTATTATATTATATAGATTCCAAATATTTTTTTGATAAATAATAAAGAATTACCCACTCATTTCTTATATAAACCCATCCAAGCACCCATTTATCAGAACTAAAATTATTTTTATCCTGTCATTACAATAACCTACCTTATCTAGAGTCCTCCCAAGGATCCACAATACTCTCACAAATCTCCTACCAAGAATTTCTAATTACACTCTCAAGGTAATTGTTTTTTCTTTCTCTAATTTATTCAAGTATCATGATTATCTTTTATCCTTTTTCTTAAATTACTAATGTTGGTATATTTTCATCCATATCCCCATTTTTGAATGTATGATTTTCAAAATATGAGATACCTATACAACTCTCAATGTACCATTTTATAAACCTTTATACACCATCTTTTTCCTACTAAAATTTCACCCTTATATTACATCCCAAATTAATTATGTAGGGAATACCCATACCCAATTCCGATAAAAAATGTGTACATTTATGAAATTATTATTAATTTAATTGGAAATTAAATTCATTTAATCTAAATTACTTGATCTTTGTATGAAATTTGATGTAAAATGATTCTATTTTATATGATCCGTACAACACAGATAAAAACGTTATGGAAATATATAGTGCTCTAATGAATTGGGTAATGGTTTAGTCTCATGATACATCAATAAAGGGATTAGAGAGTGAAAATAATACTTTAATATATTTTTTCGATCATAGTTTCTTTACATATAGCATTGACCTGTGTTTATGATGCCTTGTGTCATGTGGATACCACATTTCCCATGTTGTCGTTATTATAATCACACAATATCATGTCCAACTATTCATGTTTGTAATTCTCACCCCTTTGATGTCATATTGATTTTCAAAATTTCTATAATTTATTTCCTTCTTCGTGTTATGCCATGTTTACTCCCTTTATATGATTTATAGCTTACCTCTTTTCTATGTATATCCTTATGTTATCCTATTATGTTTTAAGTATGATTAAATATAATGAACATATTAAAGTGGTTTTTAACAAAGATGATGTATTTTTTATTTTATGTTGTTATGTAATGCTCCTAATTATCAAATAAAATATAATTATTAATCTTTTAGGTTATATTAGGTGTATGTTTTTGTAATAAATCCTTTATTATTGTGTAATAAAGAGATGGGTTTTTATATGTGTCCCAAAATTCATAACTTTAAAGATAATTCTTATTCAACCACTTCCCAATAAGATGGAACCTCCCTAGTCCATTTTTTCCTCAGTATTACTCCTATAGTTTCCCCATCTATAGAAGAATCTCCTATTTCATCCTCAGTGTAAGGTGGTGCAATATTCGTTTTGGAGTCTTACTATGATATCCCCCCACAACTTTAGCAATGGATGATGGTCCAACCCAAGTATTTGAGAGACTTATATATTATTAAAAACTTATGTTTTTATTCCCATACAACAAAATTTATATATATAGTTTCTGACATGTCTAGAACTACCTCAATACACTCCACAATGAAGATAGAATCTCTGTGGTTTGAATTCACCCTAAATTTACACATCTCTATATAAGGGGACATTAATATGGAAATAAAAAGGTAGCAAATGTATAAATTCATAATAGTACTATAAACGATTGGGGTAAAGTTTTATAAATTATATAGAAGAACTATTAGATAAATCTCAAAGATCACACATGAGTTGATTCCTCAAAAATGTGACTCTATATAGTAGGAATTATTTGTGACAAGATGGGATCACCCTCTATGCTAGCCAACACACCTCAGAAAAGTATATGTGTAAATGACTCCACTATTATGTATCCTTTACCTCTAGTTGGATTCTTATCATACACCATTGAATTGACCCCCAAAGAATTTATTAGATATAAAAAATCATGATATGAACAAATCATTTTGGGATGGGATGAATAGAAAACAATTTTCGGGTTTAACTCTCAAATCCCAATGAATTGGGATAACAAGGCTCCCAAAATGTGAATCCATTCTAGAAAGTGTTTTCATATGTTATGATTCAGGATAATAAACCAATAGAACATTATGAAGGTGATTGAGTTAGGATATAATGATCCTGATTGACCCTCCTATTGTTACATGACCTCATCTAAGAGTTGTTGTTGTGATGTTTCCTATAAAAAATTTTCATCTTCTTTTTCCATACATTCCAGCTCCTGTATAAGATAAAGATTTATGGTTTGAGTGATATGAAGGTAATTGGGAACCCTGTCTAAATAATAATAGGATGGGTGTTACTTGATATTTTTGGATATCAACAATGTTTTCAAATTATGTGTTACTTCCCTTTGTTTATATGAGTATATCTACCCTACAGAACAACCCATTGAGTCAACGTAAATAGAATATCAAGGATCTTCCTCCAAGGATGTTGCCTTCCAAATTGGTGATACACCTTTAAGGTCTTCATTTAGTCTTCCAAAAATAATTTATCTACTAGGTGTAAAATTTTAAATTCACTTATATAATGATCCAAACCTTCTAGATTTTAGATATAGGAATAACCCTAATTCTTGAAGGAACTACTTTCCACCATAGTGATATCGAGCTCCAAAAAATTAATCCCACCCAAAATTATCTATATACATGATGATTCCATGTATAGGTGTGAAAATTATGGTCCCAAATTTTCCAAATCACTATGAAAATAGAGTCTTATAGAAACTCAGTATAATAACATACATGCTCAACTGGTGTCATTCCATTCCTTTATTATGTATCCTTGGTACTCTACATTTACCTTTGCAAGATCATCAATGAGATTTATCAATTTATCAAAAACATTTACCCTATAAGAGTCATCCATGAGCTAGGAATGAGACCTTGGTCCCCCCTCAACAACCTCTACAACCTCCAAAATAAATCGTTATCCTACTTAATGGGATCCCATGATAATGGATTGCATTATTCCTCGTTGTTCCTCACCATACACTACTAGGTCATCTGAAACCACTAACTACTATAACATGACCCTGGGAAATTCAACCTACCAACTCTATATATTGTATTATAAGAGATTAATTAGAACACCGACTATAAGAATGATAATTTTCTCTATAGAGACCTCATTGGAAAGCATACCCTAGGGTTTCCATTTGATTGTGGGGTGTAACTCTGAATAAAACATAGTGTATATGCATGGTGTCAGGAATATAATATAATGGAATTATTGGGATAACCTTTATGGGATTTATAACTCTCAATATATGTTATCTCTAATAAACATCTTAAGAACCCCATAGTGGAAGGATATTAGGTAGGAACACTACTCGATACTTTCCCATAGATCCTCAATAATATCTCTAGCTTTTATATAAAATTGGATTTACATAATGTTTTTCATGGAGAAAATTTTTGGAACTCATACCAATTAATTATGTGGAATCATATAAATCTTTCCAATATTATGGAGTGACAAACTGATTGTGGTATATATCTAGGTGATAATATTTTTGAATTTATTCCCCAGAAAATGCGTGGAAACCAATTAATATATAAAATAAAAGGGAATATATTATTTCTTGGGAATATATCATCACAAGATTTACCCTATTCGTTCATGGATCTTTTCTAGTAGCGTAACAAAAATGTTGATGTGGTTTCCAATTCCTACTCTAACTCCACGACAATGGTGTTGTCCTCCACTTTCTTGTGTGAATATATGATAATAATTAGTTGGCCAATGAAGAATGCTACTAGAAATTTTGGTTAACCGTCCATTAGGATCTTTCACTTGAAACTAAATCCCAACAATATATTTTTTCCATAATCTAGAAAAACATAATATGAATTGCTATTTTCATGAAACTTCTCCAAGGGTTATTTATTTAGCCTCCCCAACATCTAGTACTTGGGGATATTGTGAAAGAGGATGAGAAACATAAAAGAATAAATAACTAGATATATGTGATGATCCTAATGTAGTATATTTTAATTATATCCAATAAAAACCTTGAAAGAATTAGTTCCTTCAATATATCCCCTCGGGTATTGAAAATTTGTAGGAACTCATGGTATATAAAAGCAATTATGAGAATCACATTGATTTGGTAATATTCTCACACATAATCCTCATATCTCTATTATATAGAAGGAAATATTATTATTTTTATTGAATATATTCTAAAAAAATCTAGTATCAGGTCTAGGTGATAATTTATATTCAATTGGGATGTCTATTATACCATACAAATACCTATTAGGTTCAATGTATGCAATAAATCATGTTATAATCACTGGTTGAATTTCTTCATGAATGAAATCACATGATCTCTTACCATCCTAGAATCCTATCCATGATGAATACTTGGAATATTATGGAAAAGTGATCCAAAAATTCCATATTAATTGGAAAAATATCATTTATTATCTTACACCATTTGTGGATAGTGAAGATCTTCAATTGATTATATCTCCCCATGTTTGAACAGAAGAATTTTTTCTTGGCAATAAAATTTCTCAAATCATCTCAACCAATCCCTCAATATATAAATGTCAGTATTAGGGAGTCTAACAATATTATCCAAACTAAATCCATATAGGTACAATAAATTGTTAATAAGATCATTCCCTAGTATGCCCATGTAACTATTTTTCAGAGCTCTTCATCATTGAAGTATTGATAAAAAGGAAGATAATAACAATATCCCTCAGCCCCTCAATTAGTAAATCCATAAAAACCTATTTCCCAATTTTGATTCTATTTCACAATGTAATCATCATGTCCTCAGTAAATTATTTCATCAAAAAAATATTAATTATAACTTCATTTATTTGTGTATGTATGGTCATAGATAAATTTCACAAATATTTTAAAAATAATTTTTTTATTGTATGCTACTTTACTAACCCAATAAGTATTTTTTGATTTGGTAGTGTCATATATCATGGAAGTATGCTTCCTAGAATATGATTTCATTAATTTTATTTTCATGAATGCTGATGTTTCTTGGGGAATACCTTTTAAAAAATAAGATCTTACAAAATGAAGTAATGTTCAATTTGGTTCAGAGAGATCATGGTTAATTGTATCCCCCGACCACTATTTTGAGGTCATGGTATAACCTGATTTTTTTAAATGAGGGACTGAGTATCATGAACCATGTTGAGTAAGTATCTAATATTGAAATATTCTTTATAAATGTGATCTTTCTCTTCCTTGTGATATCATAAATCACAGCGATTTGAAATTGTAATGGGACACACCACTCAAGGATATTGTATTGTGCAATCTACAAGACTCCTAAAAGCTATATTGTAGTGATAATAAGATTTTATTACATTATTATATAAAGTCTACAAGCTATGTTTCAATATTAATGAAGAATTATCCTCAATTATACTATATTAACCCACAAAAATCCCATTACTAATCACTTTAACCCATTATATCATAAAATTACTCTATCATTATCTATCTATATCCATCCCAATGTTCCTTAATGCTCTTATGAATCCCTTATTAGGATTTTAGAAGAACCATCTCAGGCTATGGGATCCCCTCCTTCATTTTATTCATGTACGTACATTATATTACACCCTTTGTATTCCAATTTTTCATGTTGGGATAGGATTTCAAATATCCATCTTACTATAATTATGATTTATAATTGATTATAGGTCCATGTTATTCTCTTTAATCCTTCCCATTAACCTTTACGTACCCCCATTTTGGTGTTGTAATTATCCAATATTATTTCGATGACAAAGATATTTTTTATGAATAACCATTGTTATTTTCACTAAAATGTTTTCAACTAGATATACTTATACTTAGTTTTTTGTGGAATTACATGTATATAACCCAAAATCCATGATCTTGGTATTAAAATTAAGGAAATTAGACATTATATTATAAAATTCATGAGGAACACTTATGGATGTACATGATATGGAAATTATGGTTACACACAGATTGCACTCCAATGTATAGGGTAATGTTTTAGTCTCATGATACATCGTGTATCAGATTCAGAAGTAATACCAATCCATTATGGAAATATTTCCACCTTGTTAGGAAATATTGGTGTTTGTACTTGACTTATGTTTCTGATTTCATATTTAAGGTTGTAGCTACATTCCATTGATTATGTTTTCCAATAATATTATTACATTCTTTACAGTTCAAGATTATTATTATCACCCCTCTTTTGTTACATTGATTTGGATCTTGGCTCACATGTACTAAATTACCATATTATATGATTTTTCCCTTACAATAATTTATAGCCCACTCATTTATTGTGTACGTCCATAGGGTATAAAATGTATTTTTAAAAACAGATATTGAATTATATTTTCCTTTTAATGATGTTTTCTATAAAAAATTTTATCCATTTATCATGTTGATGTATTGTCTACCTAATTTTCCAAATACTATAGGCTTAAATATATTTGGGGATTACATAATGAGTACCATTATATATTAAATCATGAAAAAATTGTGTTAAAATATGTCTTACCATGTAGAACACCATGGATATAGATTTAATAAGGATGTTCAATTTCCATCAAAGGGATTGAGATATCAACTTCTAAAAAATATGGGAAAGGGAAATTATTTTCCCCCATTAATCATAAACCCAATCATTATCATGATGTATTAAATATATTATAAGACCTTGAAAGTATATGTCATAATTTTATTCATCAATTCATTAAATTAAATGACTCATAATATTCCATAATAATAGTCTTAAATTCATAGGATCATTGCACATGTGTGAGATACGAACATCTAATGACACATATAACGTTAGATTTCCTTCTAGTGGGCCATGTTCTCATAATATCCTCCCTAAATTATTTTAGATGGTTTACACTATGTGAAATTCTCTGAAACTTGTATTATTATTCACCAATGATAGGTTGTATCATTTTAATCCCATTAAATGATTTCATATAGCTATTGAACATATATTTAATAATATTATCATTTAACTTATAGGTTCTCATCAATATAGGTAACTACATTGACCATTCAGTGTGATATATTCCCTTAGAACAATATCTGATAAAATTTCACATAGAAGAAAAATCATGATATTTTAAAAACATTATTAATATTTTAAAAAATGAATACAGGTAATCATAAAGTACATAAAATATGGTTCTAGGAAATGAACACCAAAAATTCCATGAGACTCAAGTCCTCTCAAGTTAATATTTATTTCATAACGCTTAATGATATTTATACTAAAATGAAAAATGTGATGTTCATATAATAGATGTCTAATTAATTGGATTTGATAAGAGTATTTTGAATAATAGTTGATAAATAATTTGTGTTGTGAATAATAAAAATGACCTGGAAATTGAAAGTATCTCATAAATACATAATTTTAATAATATATTGAAAATAATATTATACAACATCAGTACAACACTCCATATACACCCAAAAAATAGAGTATCTGAGTGTGAGGATATGATATTTATTTTGATAAGAAAAATAATACTGACATAAAAAAATGTTTTAATAATTTGTTAGATGGAATCTATATATATATATCCAAATAAAAAATAAGTGACATGTTATACCAAAATATAATATGTTTTCTTATGACATGTGGGACAGATATAATATCGAATGGACTACATCAAAGTTTATTCTAGTGCCTTTCTATTAAAAATTAAAAAGTAAAATTTAGATAAGTTGGATAAAAAGGATATATCAGATTTATTTATGGGATACCAATCAAGTCTAAATTTTGTATAGATTCTTGAATAAAGTATTTTTACTTTATTTTACATACTATTATGATTAGAAACATATTTACAATAAGCCTAAATAAAATATTTTTTATGGAATAGTTTTTATGATCTGTTGGAAAATAATAAGTAGGATTATGATAATAATAGTTATTTATAGGTTAAAAAAGATTCCTAGAAAGAAAATATAGATTCATATATTATGGTTTATGAGGATTATAATTTTTATAATGGAAAATATATGTATTATAATATGACAATTAATGTTTATGTAATGAAAATTATTGGAAATCAGAATGATATTATAAAATCCAGATGAATTATATCATATAAAATATAAGCATCTATAATATATCAACTTGAGAAAATATATATAGATGATGTTTATTAGACATAAAATGGGTTTGGGAAATGTAATATGAGCTAGATTAAATTCTGAAAAAATTCCATTTGGGACCTTGTTCAAAAACATGTTAAATTTGTTTTATTTTTATTAGGTGGTTAATCATATATAATTTAAATTATCAAAGATTTTTTTCATGAAAAATGACATGCATTTATAAAAATGTTTCTCTTAGGTTGAAGGTGTTTAATTTTACATTACATTTTATCTTATTTTAACATTTGAGTACTTCATAATATTCATTTTAGTTGCATGTTGAAGGTATTATGAAATGATTTAGATACATGCCAAATCCACCTTTATTATGGGTGATATTAAATATGTGTTTTAAAATGATAAACCTTAATGGTTTACACTTGATAATAATAGATAAAAAGTTTTAGATTTTAATAAGTATTTATATGTTTCAAAATGATACCAAAGGTACTAATATTTAATGTTGTAATATTTCCTGAATGCTATAAATTTATCCTTGAGAAATGTGGGAGACAACCTTTAAATATATAAAATAAAGTCACATAGACTCATAATAATAGTATTTGTTGCTGATATATTAATTTCATGTGATTAAGAGAGTTATTTTCAAGTGTTTTCCAAGTAAATGAAACAACAGTCTGAGAAGTTCATTCTTGCAGAATAGAGATACTTCCTTAGTTAATAAGTTATACTGGAATAAGATTTTATTTTCCAATAAAAATATAAGAATACAAATAATTATTAAAAAATTTAGATATGTATGAATCCAAGGTAGTTTCTATACTAATTAATGTGCGACTAAAATAGTTAAAGGATGTTTTTGTCTAGAGTTTTAATCAAAGTGAATTCTGAAAAAATAATTGGAATACTACTATACATCATTGAATATTGAAGACATTTTCTATGGTGTGATATTCTATTCCAAATTTCAGAGAGATTAAGATGAATGAAATTTTATCGATACATAGTGAATTATTATATATATCAAAGGAACTATGAGTTTTAGGATTCTCCATTAGAAGTGACACAATTTCAATTTGACTCAATTTATTAAAATATACTAGGCAAGTAATTGTTATGACATAAGGTCATCATTTGGTTGAATTTTCATCTTACAATATGACCATTTGAGGTGGAATTTTATGATGTAAAATAAAAAAAAACATTTAGTACTATATAGGATTAGTATATGGATACTACTAGTGTCTGCACATATCTTCTTTGGATAAATGTAATCTTGATGAATTTTTGGTGAATATTATAAAACCACTCTGAAAGTAATTTGATAATAAAATTGTTTTATATATTTTTAAAAATATAGTGAAACATTAATGCTCCAATCATATTAATATGATATTTTATTTTATTAATTATAGAGTGTCTAATGGATAAATAAAACATTAATTTATTTCAACCAAAAACAAGTAGACTAATATCTTCATTGATTATATGAAAATAAATAGATCTTAGTTATTAATTATGGAAAAGAGTTTTCAATACTAATTTAATTATTATGATACATTGGGAATAACACCCATTGATCCTTCGACTATACTGTAAAAGAGGGAAAACTATGCACAACACCATTCTTATAAAACAGAATTTTTAGGGGGGAGGTGAATTTAATTATTTAAATATTTAAATTTAATTGTTGTTTTTGTTATGAAAATGTGGACAATTTTGATGTTGTGAGAAAATGGATTGAATATGAGATAATTTTACTCAAGAATGTTTTTATTCTAATTGAGAGTTGTCATTCTCCTCGAAACCCTATTTTAACAAGTGGTGTGGTGTTTAGTTTCTCTTCACATAATAATGGTTGTGATATGATCTATATTTAATGATATCTTGAGTTTCAAGAAAGAGTTTCATGATGTCCACATAAGAAAGTAGGGGGAACTAAATATCACATGGAATTTTCTTGAAATATTTCATTTCCTTTCAACATGATTCTTACCTGTTTTGAAATATGTGGAATTTTTTCATGAGGGTTCTAAGTGATTGCGAATTTAAAAGTGTGATTTGAATAAGTTTTTAGATTTTACTTTTTTTAGAAACGGATATTTAAAGGATATTATATAGGGTACCAGTATTTGTAAGGTTAAAAGACCTTGGAAGGTGAACTTATCTCAAAAGGTTAAACTCACTTAGAATGTAATCTTGAACCCTAAATGGTTTTTATTATGAGAACTTCATGAGAATTTTATATGCATGGAAGGTTAGGTTGTGAAATTGTAAGGTTTATATTCTACAATGGGTGATAAAATAGATGGTTTGCATTTTTAGAAGGTAGAAAATACAATAATGCTCAAAATTTCAAAAGGTTAACAATATTTTAGAGGACTATTGTAATATAATGAAATAATTTAATAAATTCATAATGATCATCTACATAGTAATGTTTAGTTAACCTGGTTTTTATCAAATGATTATTTTCTGTATCGAATGTTTTCAAATATCACAACATCATTCAATAATTATGATCCAAACCTGTTATTTAGAGAGTTAAAAAAATATTTTTTTGATAATAATATATGTATAAATACTTATATAATTTCATTTCAAATTAAAATTTATTTACTCCTGATTTGTGAGTAATATTAAAACATTTTCTACTGATTAAAACAACATTTTTAAGGATATTTTATTTAATCGAACATTCATGAATTTCTATGAAAATTATAGAAATACTATTTGAAATTAATTCTTAATATATATCATGAATAAATAATTAAAATTTATATAGATGATTGAATTTTAGATAGAATTAATATAATATAGTATTTAAGATATAAAAACTTGTGAATATAGATTAACACTATGATTCATGATTTATGAAGAGTTTGTGTCCATAGGATTCATGGGTTGAATATTTGCAACATGTTTGTATGATAAAAATAGACCAAGTTATACATTCATGCTCTCATAAACTAGAAGATCATTATTAATAACATTGTTGAGTGGATTTAATGGGCATTCTCATGCCTTCAATCTATACTGGTAATTTTGATCCATTATGAAGAACACCTTATATTTGATGTTGGTGAAATTCGATATATTTTATGGACATAATTCATCCAGGAGTGTGTATAATATTTCAAGGGAGGTGTTACCAGTGTAAATAACACCATATATAGTTTCTATGGTATTATAAATTCATAGATGTTATCTTCCTTTACTTTTTACTAGTGTTGGACAGCCTGACATGAATCAAGTTTATACACTACCCCTTTATTACAAAAAATATTACAGTTCAAATTTAGGTCTTATAAATCAACTATATCCTCAAAATACTAGGTTCTCATATTGATGTTGAACCTTATAAATCATTATGAAATGTGCATGTTTTTTATTTTTGATTATATACAAGGTGAGATATAGAGACTATATTGAGTCGATCTAAAAGTTAAAAAGAAATATATTTTTAACTCAATGATGAATTTATAAAAATAAATTCTATTGATTCACCCCTCCTATTGGAAGCCCATTTGACATGGGATCAACAAATTTTATTAGCACTAACTTTGTCCCCAACATTATCGCTCAATAAATATATTGAGACATGTATTTTTTGAGCATAATTAGTTAGTAGTAGTGGTGATCAATTTTTTATGGAATAATTTCCATTCATGGAATTTTTTGATTTTTCATTTCCTTTATACATATGGTCATTATGTGAGGAATAAAGTGATTGTGGGCCCCCCACAGAAAAGGGATACTCCTATTACCCCTAAAGATAGTAGAAATTTTGAGGCAGATGGGATGGATAGGAATGGTATATTATCTTCTAAGTATAATAAAGTATACAAAAAAGTCAAGGGGCTTAATATTATTATATATATGAGGGTGGATTTTTAAAATTTGAAATATTGGACTTTGAAGATAGAGGAAGCTAAATGATAGATCTATAGATCCATATTTCAAGACATATGAGTGGCTAAAATGAAACGGTGGATGATTTCATTACCATAGTTAATGAAATTTGAAGTATCAATTGAGGATTTAGTTATGATTTTGATAAAATATTTTTTTGCAATAATATATTGATAAATTTTCTAGATATTTTTCATTTTATGATCTCATATTTGTAATAGATTAAATATATTTCATTGTAAAAGATATATGAAACATTTATCATTTATGAAATGTGAAAACCTTGAATTTTAATGAATAATTATAATATGTATATGACTCAAACTCATGAATAAGTGGAGTAATAATTATATTGAAGTTGAATAATTTAGTTATTAAAATAAAAATGTTGTGAGTTATGAGAACCATATAAATGTTATTACCGTTATATTACAAATTTATGGCCAAACTCTCAATTGAATGATTTAAGTGCAGGGGGATTAGAAAAAATGTATGTAATTATAAAAGGAAAGTGGAAAATATTTATTCTAAGGATGAGGAGGACAAATGTAATCCTCAGAGAAGATAAAAAATAAAAGCCTTTGTAGAATCCCAAAAAATCATATGAAAGTATAAAGAGAATACATAGAATGATTAAGATAAGTATGTTTGGTAAATAACAAGAAGACTGATCTTCCTAAACTAGAGATTCTTGAGAAAAATTTTGTAGAAAATAAAATAGTATAATGTCACATTTTGAGATAATAATTATAGACAAATAATTAAATAAAGAGAATATTAGAACTAAATAGTTCATAAGAGGAGGACATAACATGAATATTCTTTTGGAAGGAATGTCCAACCAAAGAATGAATATAAATATCAAAATAAGTTTTTCAAAAAGATGAATGTTGGTGTATAGGATTTTTAGATCAGTGAAAATGAACATATTGAAAAAATTCATCTTCTCAAAGTGAAAGTGACTAATCAATGAGTATTTATAATGGAATTGGATAAGAATATTTTGAATAAGAAAAGAAAACATTTTATGGTTGATTAAAGGTGTTATAAGATATATAAGATCCTTATAAATATAATGGATGACTACAACATTTTTTTTTAATTTACATATGAGTCATGAAGGCATATTGAGAAGTATTATATATCCATATGGGTAAACATTTTACCAAATATATCTGAAAACTTCACATATAATATTTTTAATTGTGTAAGTATGAAATATAATTCTAGGAAACCCTTTGCTGAAAAATCCATTAAAAAGTAATTATTATATATAAAAGAGTTGATATTAATCCAATGTTTAAATTATCCTCAAAATATATGATAAATTTGTTATTGTTGGATCTAATTAGTGGGCATATCCCCAAATTGACACTCAGTAGTTTCATGAATGAAAGATGTTCAAAAGGTATTGTTGGTGTCATACTATTTATATAAAAAATATTATATTTAATAGAACTATATTTATCACCCATGGTGTAATTGAAGATTATAATTTCATGTGAGCTACTCTAAATATATAATTAATAAAGACATGAGGAAAAGTAATATGGGTGAAAGACAGACCATTATACCTGTTTAGATTAGGATTGATGATTGTGAAGATATTTTTTAATGATATAACCAGTAAAGTCAAAATAAATATGATTTTATAGCCATGATTGTTTGTTAAAAAGTTTATATTATTGAATTATTTATATATTAAATTAAAATCATGGGTGAAAATTCACTTATTTTTATGATAGCACTTAAATAATGAAAAATAAAATTCATCGATCATTGATAATAGATTCTAATCACAAATGAATTTGGATTCCAAGATCCTGAGAAATAAATAACATCATACTGGTGATGTTATAAAATATAAAAATGAAAGCTATTTGGGGATTAAATGTATTGAAATAATAGAAATTAAGATCAAAAACTTAAAATCAATGGAAGCAGTATTTTTTAATGGGATCAAATATAATTTTATAAGTGTGATTCAGACTTTTGTTGATTACAATAATGTAATAATTTTAATAAACAATTATTTCATTATAGAATTAAATATGGGATGATTATTACAAGAAGTGGTGGACCAGTGTAAATCTATTTCAAATTAGATACTCAGTCATTCCATCTAGATTCAAAATAAGTAAATATGTTATTGAATAAAATATTTAGTCATATTTTACATAGATTATTGAGTAATATTATTATGGGAGAAGTGGTGGGAGAATTTTATCACCTAAAAAGTTAAAGAGAAGAAATTTATGATACATTAGAAAAAGGATTAATCTCTCAATATAATCATAAATGGGGATATTAATACCACTAGGAATATTAAACTAATATACTAATATTTTCTTACCCCATGAGACATAGTCTTTTCAATGTGATCATTATTTAACCACATTTTAAAATATTTATCATATAATGACAAAAGTAGTATTTGTAAGAAAACATTACTTATATATATATATATTTATTTAAATCATTAAAAAAATAAATTTGAGAAGTAATTATGGATATGAATCAAAAAATATTAATTTGATTTGGGGAAGGAGTTCACAGGAAGATTATTTTAATTTGATGGTGAAAAATATGGTATCCATCATCATTTAAAAAAAATTATACACCTTAATAAAATAGTTCATCTGAGAGGAAGAATAATATTTTGGTTGATATGGGAATAAACAATTCTTATAGAACAAAAGATGAAAATATTTTATTATTGGGATATTATTTTCACAAATTTCCAAAATAAGATTGGTCCATTCCTGAAAATATCTATAATATTATTTCTTAGGATATGTTTTAAAAAAATATTCCAATTTTGAACTACTCTAGAGTGTTTGGTAGTGCCTGCATTTTATAAATTAAAATTTCAATGTTCTGAAGTTCGATGAAAAGACTAAAGAGAGCATCTTATTTGGATACCTATCAAATAGAAAACTATAGAAATACCATAACAAGAGAATTCACAATATTGTGAAATATTATTTTGTGAATTTTTTTTAAAATAGGCCTAAAATTAATATTCTAGATGCATCAACTCTTTTTCACCAGGTTTAAAACAAAAAGGTGGATTTTAAGAAGTGTTGTAATAAGTAGCTACACTAGTGGAACAACATGATGATATTGAATCTATAAAAAATTTAGACCGGTTTAAGATAGATAATAATATTAAAATAAGTATTATAATTTGATAAATCATGTGGAGGCATAGAATATTATTAAAAATAAAAAAAATCCACTCAAACCTGATGAATGTTGTACTGTGAAAACCAAAAATATCTAATATCTAAAATAGAGTGAATATATATATATTATTCTATTGAGCATGAATAATGTATTAAACATTAGAGTTCACCCATATAATCCCCTTTAAAACACATTTGTATGAACTCTCACTAAGATATTGAATTTCATGTTGAAATATTAATTATAAAAGTGTATTTTGAAAGGGGGAGAGGTGTATTTACATAAATATATGTTTTAATTCATGGGATCTATTTGCTATGAAAAAGGAGTAATTTTTAATGGTGGATTCATTGATTGATGGGAAAAACATTCTTATCACATGATTTAAATTGGGTTCTCATTGAGATATAGAGCCCTCTAAAAAACAATGATTTAATATATGTATTTATGTAATTTCTTTCAGATGGAAAAGGGTGATATTTGGTGTATATTTAATGATAAGTAGAGTTTCATGAAATATATTCATGAGGTCAATATAAAATTAAAAGGGGGAGATTTTAGTTCACTTGTAATAGTTATAAAAGTTATCCTTTTTTAAACCATAAGTATTAGGTTTTTTAAAATATGTGTAATGTTTTGTGGAGAATGTTTGAAGTGATTTGGAAATCATATTTTATTTATGAATTCTTGATTTTTATAATTTTAATTAAATCGATATGTATTGAATATTTATTAAGGTAATAGTATATGGATGGGTAAAATATATCAGAAGATGAACTAATCTTGGATGGTTAACCTAAATTTGAAGGTTAATTATAATGCATAGAATTTTGAGTTTTAGTAAAATTTTTGGATCTTACTTATTGGTGGATATTTATGTTTTGAACTTAGAATTATGACATTCTATAAATTATGAGAATCTAAAAAAGGTTCACCATATTAAAAAAAATAACAAAATTTCAGAAGGTTAATTGGGAATCTCATAAGGTTATCCTAATTTTGGAAATTTACATAACTTAGTAATATTCAGTGATTTTCTATTTTTATAGATGATGCTTTACTATATACACCATTTATAAAAATCCTTATATTGGTTTAAATACATGTTTAATCATATTTTGAAGAGAATTTAAAAGTTATTTTGTGAGAATATTATTTGGATAATCCATGGAAAATATGAAATAAATATGAAATTCAATAATACTAGACTTATAAGGAATATTAGAATGTTTTATATCGATCAAACCATATATTTTTAGGGAGATATACTCCTACCAGACGTCATTGAATTCCTATTAAAAATAGGGAAATGTTTTTTTCAAATAATTTTATACGTTTAAAAGGATGAAATGATTGAAATTAACAAGGGAGGTTGAGAATTAGAAACAACTGATAAAATATTGTATCAAACCAGATTAAACATCTAAATATCAAACAATAGTATTTTTTTTGATTTTTAAATAGGATTGGGTTAGAGGATAAATCTGTTGAATATTATTATCTTTCCACTATGGAGGAAAGTGGTCATGAATATGAATGCATGTTTTCATACCTAGGAAGCTCATACTTATGAATCATAATGAGAGGATATGAAATGTATTCTCATGCATTAAATGTATATAGGATGTTGAGGTCCTTTCTAGTGAACTTCATTTTTCATGTTGAGGTATTTGTATATATTCTAAAGATCTATTTCAACCTAGAGAGTGGAGTATGTTAAATCGTTAGTGGTGAAAAGATAAATAATTCCCCATACAAGTTTTATTATATGACAAGATCAAGGAAGTTAGAAACACCTAAATTTTTCTATGCCGGTGTATATTAACATGAGTCTTAGATGTATAATTCCCCACTCAAATAAAAAAAAATTATAGTGGAAATATAAATAATTGAACTTGACCCAAACAATGAACAAAGTAAAATTTCATATTGAGGACCAACCATGTAAGTCATCATGTGTTATTAATTATTATATTTATAATGTCATATGAGATGACGGTGATGATATACCAATTTAATCTAAACCTATAAAAGTTAAATGGTTTTACATCAAGAATGAATTTATAATAACATCTATCATTGATTAACCCCCCCCAATGGAACCTCCATTAACTTAGGTACTACAAGTGGTATTAGGGCTAAAAATAATCTCTCTAAGATCATTTATTTAAAAGTCAAAGAAAATGATACTATGAGATTAGTGATTAATATAGGACTTCCATTTTTTAATGGAATTAATGTTCAGGGTTAAAAGTGTGGAATTCCAGCTTACCTAATTTCAAAACGCCTTGTTGTGAGTGATTCAATGGCTATGTGGTTCCCACATCTTGGAAGGGATTATCTATTAACTATTTTGTAATGATAAATTTAAGGTATATGTGAAATTAATGAATATAATATTACCATATATATCTAATAAAGTACACAAAATACTGACAGGACTAAAAAACTGTTAATGAGATTTCATAAAAATTGGATAAAAATTATGATGAGAATGTTAGAATAAAATAATCTAGAATATAGATATATATAACCAAATTTATATAAATTTGAATATAAAAAATTGAAAACTTTTATTATTTCATTACCTAGGAGAATATGATTTTAAGTCATATTATATTATTTTGTGATAATCTGCATGTCTCTAAAATGTATCTAGAAAGGTTTCATCTTAATATCTTTTCATTGAATGTGATAAAAGATATTTCAATTCATAAATATGAAATGAAAAAATTTCTTCTTTTCCTTAAAATGGTTAATGATGAGATATCATTCAAATTAATTAATAATATAAAGATTCAACAGGAGGAAGATGAATATTCTATTTATTAAGATGATAATTATGATAGTACGGAGAATGATAATGATGTTATGGATTTTATTTCAAAAAATATGAAAACTGGTAAAGGAGGATATAAGGGAAATCCCCCACCTAAATGATATATGTGTTTGGTGATTGGTCACTACACAACTAATTGACCAAGTAAAAAACATTTAGCCTAATGATGTGTAGGATGATGAGAAGCCCCATAGAAGACTAAATCGTTGATTCCACATAAAAATGTATGATAAAATTAAAGTATAATATAAAATAAAATGAGAAAATATATATTCTGAGTATAGAAGAAAAATACTTCTCTTCATTGAGTAATTATTCTAAATAAAAATGTTATATAAAAGGAAACAATTTCCTAGAATATATTGATAGAAAATAAAATACTTCAAGAACTAAAAATTAAGTAAAAGAAGATTTGACCTATATGGTTAATATGTTGAGGATAGAAAATGATGTGTGTCTTTAAAGGAATAATAAATTCTATATATAAGTCAAATATCATAATAAAGTGTTAGAAAAGTTGAAGAAATATAATGATGATTTTAACATACACGAATATGATTCTATGGACTAGTCAAATCATCTCTAAGTTACCATCGATGAGGAAGAAAAAATTATTAAATGTTTATAAAAGAATATTATTTTTCAAGAAGAAAAACATAATATTGTTATGCCATGGTGTCTTATGTTTTTGAATACACATGGAAACGAGAAGGATAATTTCAATAATGATATTGAATTTAGGGATGAGACCAAAATAAATATTTGAAAATATTATCCATTAATTCAATTAAAATATATAAATTCTATATATAATAATATAAAATATTTTATTACTAACATTTATGGTTCCAAAATTAATTCTGAAAAAACCTAGGTTGATAAAAAATGCTCATAAGATTATCATTATAGTTAAGGGAGTTGAGAGAAATTTTTAGAATCATGATTCTTTAATATATATATATATATATGTGTAATATGGATGACGTTTCATCTATATATAATGTTTATTTTCAAATAAAAACACATTAGTTTTAATGATCAATTGAATTCAAAGGGTAATACAAGTATTATAGTATTTATAGATAGAAAAAGTATGCTTCTTGGAATAATTTGTCTCTTCAATATAACCATTTATGGAGAAAATTAGGGGCGATCTACACTGAATGAAATAGAAACAATGGTTTAAAGAATTGTGATTTGAGTAAAATACCCTCCATGGTGAAAATTAATAATATATTTCAAGGTCATGATGAGACATGTGGAATATGTGACCTATGTGGTCACTATATATTGGAGAGTATTTCCATAATTCTAGGTCTTCAATATAATAACACTGAACAAAGTAGTCTCAATTAAAAATCATGGATTAGAAGTTACACATTTCATAGGTTTCTTTGAATGTAAGAAAAATAATAAAGTAATGAATCTTTAATAGTGTATTATTATAACACATGATTAGGTATATCATGATCCTAAAAAATATAATAACATGATTAATGTGTTTTAATTTCTATGAATGAAATATCAATATCGATTAATGGTATAGAAACATATTAAATTGAGAACAAAAACTGAATTTAATGAGTTTATTGTTTATTTATGGGATCAAACATAATTTTCTATGTGTGAGTTATCATTATAATGATGAAAAATAGGTTATTTAGGATGATACAATAGTCTAATCAAGATAATAAAACATATGAATATTATTACTATTTTTGATAGATAATTTTAAAATCACCTTTAAATTGGGGAATTGAAAATTTCTTTAAATCTAATTTCCAAAGAATAAAATCATGGCATAAAACATTGGATCATATTTTTTATTGTTTTTTGAGAATAATTTACATGAAAGATGTGGTGAGGGACTTTCCTCACCTAAAACTAGAATGGGAATATTTTTTTATCCAAGAAAAAAATAATATGTCACCCAAGATATTCTAAAATGGTTTAAATGTAGACCACCAAGCCTCTAGAATAAATAAATGTCATGACCCGACCCATGTCAGGGCTCAAGCTTCAAATACCCCAAGATCGCCGCCATTGGCCTAGGGATGGCGACTATCATCGAAGGCATAACAAACTAGGGGAGTCTTTTTCCTAAGAACCTATACAAACAAACACAACCAACTCAATGTGAAAGTGTAGAGGGAAAGTAAAATAAGATAAAAACCGGTATATATAAACCAAAAATATGCATCAACCTATTAACACAATAAGTATAGGTGATGTAAGTTAATTAGAAATAAAAAACGGTAAAAATAAATTCCCACCCATAAAAAATGACACAACCTGGTAGTAACTAAAATGTAAACTAGATGAGATAGCCCCGCTCCTGGATCCCAAACTATGTCCCTCGTACGCAGTCCAAGAACCTGTATCCCTAATCTCCACTGAAGTGACATTGAACATTTCTATCATCTGTATATGGAATGACATGTACAGGAAAAGTCTATTTAGTGGTGAGTATAAATGTACATAGTAGGATTCCTTGAAAAGATGAAAGAGGAGTCATAAGAGGTACCTAAGAAAATGGAAAGTATTAGATTGGACAAGGTATGGTAAAAGGAGTGTATCTCAACCCAACAAGAGAGTAATGTAGGATCATAAAAACCAGATCTAGAAACAGTGAGAATATGAACATATGATTTAGTCTTTTCTACCTTTAGTAGGAGATTAAAGTCATCTAACCACAAGAATCTAGGAATATAAAGAATTTGGTATACCCCTCACCTTTTAACCTCTCCTAGTAGGAGAGTATGAAAAACCCAAGTCATGGGAAGTTTAATAGGATATATATATATATACATACATTCTCATCCCAAGAATCCCAAATGAGAGAGTAAGGGGATCTCCAGCTCATAGATCATCCCAAAAAAAGAGTCTCCAATTGTTCAAAAAGTAATAGGCAATGATGCCCAATATCCCTCACGTCAACCCTAAACATGTAATCCACTAGGAATCAATCACTACACCTTGATACTATCTTGTTCGAGTGACTCGGTCTCACCCACATGGTTTTAGGTCGCATCAAAAGGATGTGTCTCGATGGAAAAAGGATACATCTTTATCCTGAATCAAATGGTATGCCAAAACATGTCTCGTCAGTAATCCCCAGTGCCAAGAGATTGTGTCCCTAGGTTGAGAACCCACTTCCTAGCCCTGCTAGAGGGTATGCTTTGTACTGTCATCGGCAAACACCATTTCCCAGCCCCGAATGTAACATCCTAAACCCAAAATCCCAGATCTAGTGCATCAATTTAATTCATTTTCATGATTACAAGGAATAAAATCCCAAAGGACAAATTAGTTTAGTATTTTTTTAAAACCAACTACATACATGGGTTCAAAATTACAAATTGAAATGAAATTAAACATATATGTTTTATTGGGGACATCCACCACTCCAAGATTATCCCTACAAGTCAGTCATAAAAAAGTTCTTCATGAACTGAAAAAATGAAACATAAAAATGGGATGAGATAAGATTCTCAGTAAGGGTAAGAAATAAATTGGAAGATATCATATACAAAAATATTAGACATGGTGAATAAATAAAAAACTTTCCTTTCAAAAATAATCGTGAAAATATTATGGCAAGAATACGAGTTGATTAAATATTACCATAATAAAACATAATAATGGGTATTAAATTGGTTGAATAACCACATGAACTATGAATTTACAGATTCATAATGTGGGAAAATTCATATGTCAGACATCATAAAAGATACCATTATGGCCTCATCCAACATTTCTCAAAATGGTTAAGGCCTTGACCAAAAAAATATGTTAAATTGGGAAAGGCCTTGGCTATGTCCATGTCGACTTGTCTCATGATACCTACCGATACATCGAGGGGTTGTATCAGGACCCACCTATTACATAATAATTTCAATGCATTCCTCGTATAAATGGGGATAAACATAAACAACATATACATTCATATTAAAACTAATATATGAAACGTAAATTACTTTCACTGAACATTAAACATAAACATGAACCATTCAGATTAAATTCATGAATGGTTTTAAGATTGAAAATCCTCAATCAAACTAATCTTAAAAAGTTCAACGAAATAAGGTGGATCATATCATAGGACATAAACCTCAATGAATTAAAATATTCAACAATGTTTTTTCACATAAATTAAGATACTTCTAAATGTGACGATTGAGGAATCATTGAGGGAAATAATCCTTAAACATTCCAAAGTGTCAAACACAACCTTGAAATATTCAAATAATAATCTCTTAGAATATCATGAGAATAATAATACTCTTTATATGATATAAAAAATTGAATTACATACACCACAAAAAATAAATAACTGGTGAACAAGGCATATATCTCATAAAAGTTAATGTGAGATGAGAAAAATCCTTTTTACTTTTGAAGGAAGAGTTATTTTGGAAACACATTGATATTTTCCATGAAATCATATTGTAAGCATGAATATGAAATTATATAAAATTTAAGTACATTGATGTTTTTTTGGCATAAATGTTGTCCTACTGAAGTGAAATCATGTAAAAATATATATTAAGATTTTTTTTAAAAACATTTTAGATCATTTTAAAGAAAGTATTAAAGAGAATTTTAAATCGGAAAGGTATTTTTGTTCTTTGAAATCAAAAAAATATCCAAGATCATTTTAATGATAAAATTAGTGTTTTTATAAAAATAATGGCGGATTTAAAAATATTTTGGTGTACACCTGAAAACAGTTATGAATTTTAAAATACCTATTGAATCCTGTTTGTTTATCAGGATAAAATTTTTAATGATACCTTTAAAACATGTAAATCCCCATAAAGTAAATAAGGATTAGGGATGGTAAACATACATTGGAAATTAAAGCAGAATTTATGTGTGGTAAATATGAATTTAATTTTGGTAAGTAGCTAATAAGAGTAACCCTAATGAAAATGGAGGTTTCGGTAGAAATCCCTTACCACGTTGTAATCAATCGATTCATATGTTCCAAAATTAATATTATTGGAATGATACATTGAATAACTTAAAATAAATATATTCATGATATGTTACATAAATGTAAAATAAACATACACCACACACAATTATTAGTAGTGAATATGGAAAATCTCACAAAAATGGGAGTGAGATGAAGAAAACCTTACCTTAAGTCCGAATGTGTTCCACTCGTGAACTTATGGTCTTGAAATATGAAATTATACATATTAATAATTTAATTAAGAACATATTAAAAATTTATTTTTTTATCATGATTTTATTAATCCCATTATGTCATTATTGATTAGTTACATGATTTAATTTCTTCGTTCTGGAGTGTTCATTTTCTTGATTTTCATAATCGGTTCACTTTTTTTTATGTAATGGAGATCATGTAGAATGGATCTAAATGCGCAGAATTGAATTTACACATTATTTATGAACATATATAGGTTTTAATGGCCATTTATATCATTTGGTTTCATGTAATGATGGTGAATCATTAGATTAAATGTTAATGACATTCACATGGATTATTTTAGCGGTATTTTGATTATTAGGTACTAGTTTGGTATTTTGATTTAATTAAATGTACGTATAATGGTTCCTGAATATTAAGTATATTATAATGAATATATTTTATTCTATTTCAACCATAAAAATTGTTACATGACCAGTAACAAAGTAGAAATTTAAGAATAAAACTTTGTTGTCCATGAAGGTTGTAAATTGGAACCTCGTTGATGATGGTTTCATTTATACAATAAAAGGTATAGAGTAAGAATACGTATGATTGTTCATCCATTCAGATGATATAATTCTAATTTATATTTCACACTAGATTTATCAGGGTAATTTGGACATATTTTGTGTGGATAGGATAATAATATAATGGAACATGAAACAAAAATGAAAGAAACAAAATGTGAATTCACCTCTTGAATCCAACTCCTAGAGAATTTATTTAAGTGAAGGGGTTTTATCCTTTTCTAAAGACCAAGAGCTTTTTGGACGTGGTTAGTGACTAGGGAAAGGACTTTTGGTATAATAGTTAGTAGATTCAAGGCTTATAGGAGTCAGGATAAGAGGGAGTGGGGGGGGGGGGTTATAGTGGATGAGAAGAGTAAATTTTGAATATTTTATTCATTATTTTATTAATTCTCTCACGACAACTAATATTATTGTTTCATGTGTTCTTTAATAGTAATATGTACATGTAACTTCTAACCAAGTTGCCTTACATCACTCATGAAGTCATATATAGTGTATTTAACTAATAGTTTATATATATGGTATTTTACCATATTCCACTCTTCATAAAAAATTCATCATTTCTAGAAAAATATCAAAAATTCACCCATCCATTATTTGACGTGTAGAACTAAAAAATTAACTCCATTTTTGTAAAATAATTTTCAAAATATTTTGATTTTTTTTTATTTAAAATCATAAGTTATTCGAAAAAAATTAAAATTATACCTCATTTTATAAAACCTTTAAAAATTAATCAAGGTCCCATAAAATTATCTTATAACAATAAGAAAATGAAATATATTTTTTAATTTTATTTTATTAAAATACATTTCTATTTTAAATTATTAAATTAATCATAAACTTGTAATTAAAATATTTATTACATACAAAGATTCCATTACTTATACTATAATCGTTTTTTCACTTTTCAGATGTCTAAATTGTATTTATACAATCTTGGGGGAGGTTTCTATTTTTTTGGGAAATTTTCTATTCATTACTATTCATAAGTGTATCTTACTATTCATAAGGGTATGTTACTGTTCATCAAAAATTATAATTTTCTTACCAGGATCTAAATATCTTTCTAAATGCTACTGCGTTTATCAGTTTTTTAAAATTCAAATCACAGAGGTGGAGAAATTATGTTTACTTGGATAGGTCATAACAAAGTGGCGTTTGTATAGACATAATGTTACATGAATTCTATAATAAATTTATTTTTAAATTTTTGGTGTGTTATATTATCCCCTCAATAAAAATTTCATCCTCAAAATTTGAAATTGAACACTGAATGTAAATTGTTGATACTTGAAAATTATCTTATGGGAAACTAACCTCAAGAATATGGTTAAAATTTACAATTAATAATAGGAAGTGGAAATGAATCAGTTGCTACAAAAAAACATCCTTATTGGATGACATGGTCATGGAAAAATAATCAAACCATAATGTAGTGACATTAAATTCTTAAACTCATATAATGACCAACTTAAAACTTTTTGTAAATGGTTAAAAATTCTAAAACATAATGATTCAAATCATTATTATGAAGGTCTCTAAATTTGAATGATTAATTTATAATTAACCCTTAATCAACTAGAAGCATCTCTAAAATTATCATTCCAAACAAGTGAATAACATCGTCATGTATCCTCTTGAAATAAGGTAATAACTTGAATTACTTTAAGAACAACATTGGAAAAATGAATTCTTCCATATTACTTAAGTAATATACATGTAATTGGATATTTTACATAAATCCAACAGTTCTGTAAACCCAATCGATGATGTCATAGACCACTTATTGACCGGTCAATAATTAGTTACAAGGTTGTCAATACTCATCTGAATCAATCATTTCAACATTGTTATCACAACATCAGAAATATATATTAAGTATTGTCGTTATGCCCCTCATGTTTTTTTCCTAAAAATACTAACTTTATAAGGAATCTATTTTCCGTTGTACCATTCATCACATGACATCAAATCCTAAATGAAATAGTAATGTATTACAATCCTTATATATTTCATAATTCTTACAAAAAATAGTTTATAGAAAAAATATTCAAATTACATTATTCTTGACTAGTCATATTAATAATTCCACTTCATCTATAGTAGAATAATAACATGATAATTATCAAAAATCATCCTTTGGGTTATCTTCATTTGACCCTTGGGACGTTGATTCGCATGGTGTCCCATTTACGTGAACTAGAAGAATTAAATGTAGGAAAATTCATTCCTTATTTTGCAATTGTGAGCACGATGGGATTTTTCAGAACACTTGAAGGAAACTCCTTTTCCTCTTAAGCATATACCAAGATGTTTCCTTCCACAATTATCACATGTGGGAAAATACATATTTCCCTTATTCCCTTTATCCATGTTTTCCTTCCATCCTCTTCTTATTTTTCTTCCCTTAAAATAAATAGGGCTCAGAGAAGTCTTTAAATACCTTTTAAACACATAATATTATTTCCTCATATTATGAGGATACCTGGAAGACAATATTACTTTTAAATGATGGATTAATACCATCAAATATATGATCCTTATTACTCTTTGAATCACTTGCATTGGTGAAGTTCTCATTCCTTCTAATAGGAAACATTTTTAATCAATTCCATATTATATATTATCTCATAAAATTTTGAAATCCATATATATCGAAACATGGTATAACACACAACATAAATTTAGGAATCATAAATCCTAGAACCATATACATTGGTTACTTTGGGGGAAAAATCCTTCATAATTGTTTGTAATAAGCTTATGAATTTACCAAAGTATGTTCCACAGGTGTGTCAGACCATGAGTGAACAAGGCTCATTGTTGTTCACCGGTTCTCATTCGAGTCTATCTCAAAGTGGTGTTTTCAGGTTTTAACCCTATATACATCTATGCTAGAGCCGACTCTACTTGTTGGTATCCATAAATGGATGTATTTTTTTGATAAAACACATAATCTATTCATAATCAGAATTATAGGATGTCCTTGTATTCATATCCCAAAAGACTATCTTAGGGTTTTTTCACTAATATACTTTTTCTATATCTAGTTTCTAGGTTTTCTACTAAACTTGCATTGATACCAACTATAACACCCCGACCCCAGAATCCCAAAGCTCATGCATTATTTTAATTTATAAGCATGATTACAAGGAATAAGATCAAAAAAGACTGAGTAGTTTAGTAGTTTTGGAAAACCAGATACATACATAGGTTCATCATTACAACTAGAAAATAAATTCAACATATAAGATTCATTGGGAACATCCACCACTCCAAGATTATGCATGTAAGTCAGTCATTAAAAACATATTTATGTCCTGAAAAAATTGATACATAAGAAAGGGGTGATATCAAATGATTAGTAAGGGTAATAAATTCAATTTAATATATCATTAATCATAAACAATATTCATGGTGAATAACTAAAAACACATGCCATTTAAAAATAAACATGAAAATAATATGGCAAGAATATGAGCTGTCTAAATATTACCATAATAAAACATAATCATGTGAATTATAAAAGTTGAATAACAACATGAACTATGAATTTCAAGCTTCATAATGAGGGAAAGTTCCTATGTTGGACATTCTAAATCATATTGTCAGGGCCTCCGCCAATATTCTGAAAAATAATTAAGGCCTCTGCTAAAACCATATATCAAGTTGGGAAAGCCCTCAGCCAAGTGCAATTTAATTTGTCTCATTAGACATACTGATGCATCAAGGGGCTATAACGGGCCCCAACCATCGAATAATAAGTTCTATTAATTCCTAATATGAATTGGGATAAACATAAACAACATATACATTCATATTGAAACTATTATATGAAATGTAATTAACTTTCCTCAAACATTAGGCTTAAACAATAACTATTCGTAGTAAATTTGTGAATGGTTTTAAGATAGCTCATCTATTGTCAAACTAATCAAAAACTCTTTAAGAAAACATGGTGGATGGTATCATAGGATATAGACTTAAATGAAGTAAAATATTCAAAAATGATTATTTGACATATATGAATATACATTTAATTGTGACCACTGACAAATCCTTGAGAGAAATAATCCTTACACATTTCAAAGTGTCTCAAACCACCTTGAAACATTCATTTCATAATACCATAGAAGATCACAAGAATAATTATACTCTTTAAACGATATACTGAAATTATTTACATACACCTAAATAAATAAATAATTGGTGAACAAGGCATATATCACATAGAAGTTAATGTGAGATGAGAAAATTCCTTTTTTACTTTTGAGGGAAAATTTCTTTTGAAAAATCATTTATATTTTCACTGAAATCCAATTGTAGGCCTGAATATCCAATAATATAAAATTCTAGGATGTAGAAATTATATTTTAGGCATAAAGTATTTCCCACTGAAGTGAAATCATGTAAAAAATTGTTCCTAAGATTCTTCAGAAATAAAACCTTTTAGATCATTTTATGGTATATATTAAAGATAATTCTAATGTGGAAAGATATTTTTGATATAATAAATCAAAAATGATACAAGATAATTTTTCATGATAAAATTAGTGTTTTTATAGAAATAATGGTGGCCTAAAATAAATTCCAGTGTAAACATGAAAATGGGTATGAATTTGAAAGTATCCCTTGAATTGTGTTCGTTTATTGGGATAACGTTTTTGAATGATCCTTTTAAGATATGTAAATATCTATAAAAAAGAAGGATTATGGATTGAAAAAATATATAGGAAATTAAAACAAAATTTATGTGGAATAAATAATAATAACTATGAATCTAATTGAGGTAAGTATAGAATATTAGTAATCCGAATGAAAATGGAGGTTCGGGTAGAAATCCCTTTCCACTTTGTAATCAATTGATTCGTATGCCCCGGAAGTAATAATATTCAAATGGTACATTTAACACCATGAAAATAAATTTATTCATGATATGTTAAATAATTGGGAAGTATACATACATCATACACAAGTATTGGTAGTGAATACGGAAAATCTCAAAAAAATGAAAGTGAGATGAAAAAACCCTTACCTTAAGTTTGAATGTGTTGCACTACTGAACATCGGGTCCCGAAATATGAAATTAGACTTATAAATAACTTAATTAATTACATATTAAACGTTTTTTATTTTATCAGGATTTTATTGATCCTATTATGTCATTATTTATTTGTTATAAGATTGAATTTCATTGTTTTGGAGTGTTCGTTTTCTTGATTGTCATAATCGGTTCACTTGTTTTTATCTAATGGAGTTCATGAATAATGGATGTAAAAATAAATAATTGAATTTAAAAACTCGTTTTTGAACATTAATAGGTGTTAGTGGTAATTTATATCATTTTTACATGAAATGAGGATGAATTATTAGAGGAAATATTAATGACATTCACTTATGTTATTTTGGCGGTATTTTGACTATTAAGAAATAGTTTGGTCATACAATGTAATAATATGTATGTGTACTAGTTCTGGAATATTAAGTAGGTTATAATGAATATATTTTATTCTTTTTCAACCATTAAAATGGTTTCATGACCAGTAATTAAGGATAAATTAATGAACAAAACCTTGTCATCCACAAAGGTTGTAAATTGGAACCTCACGGATGATGGTTTCATTTATAAAATAAAAGGGAGAGAGTAAGAATATTGATGATGGTTCATACATTAACATGATATTATTTTAGTATATAGATGATAATGTAGTTATAATTTTCATTTGGATAGAGGAGGTGAGAGGAGGATAACAATAGAAAAGAACTTCAAATGAAAATGAAGGAAATAAAATGAACATTTTTCTCTTGAATCCACTTCATTGGGAATCTATTTAAGGGAATGGGTTTTAGTATTTTGGAAAGACCAAGATCTTCTTGGAAGTTATAATTTACTAGGGAAAGGTATTTGGGATGAACATTTAGGAGCTTCATCACTTAGAGGAGTGAGGAGAAGAGGGAGTGAGGAGGGTTATATTGGAGGAGAGAAGTAAATTTTGAACTTTTTATTCGTTATTTTATTAATTCCCTCAAGACAACCAATATTATTGTTTCATGTGACCCATAATATTTATAAGTGCATTTGAGATTGAACCATGTGTCCTTACATCACTCATGATGTCATAAATAGTGTATTTAACTGATAATTTGTATATACTGTATTTTACCATATTTCACTATTCCTAAAAAAATCATGTTTTCAGAAAAAATTCCAAAAATTTTCCCTAACCATTATTCGACTTGTAGAATTCAGAAATGAAGTCCATTTTTTGGAAATATGTTTTTAAATATTTTTAATTTAATTTTTATGAAAATTCATAATTTATTAGAAAAATCCACATTTTACCTATTACTCGTTCTATAACACTTTGAAAATTAATCAACGTGATATAAAATTATCTTATAACCATAAGAAAAATAAATAACAATTTATGAATACATTTTATGAAAATAAGTTTTCATTTTAAATTATTTAATTAATCATTAAATTTTAACTAATATATTTATGGAATAAAAAAACACCAATACTTATACTATGATTGTTTTTTCACTTTTAAGATGTATAAATTGTCTTTTTACATTCATGGGAGAGGTTTGAATTTTTTGGGCCATTATACTATTCATTAAAATTCATAAATGTATGTTACTATTCATAAGGATATGTTACTATTCATATTTTTTTTCCTTATCAGACTCTAAATAGCTTACTGAAAACTACTGTGTATGTCATTTTTTTGAAATTCAAATCATAGAGGTGGAAACTTTATGTTCACTTAGATATGATATAACAAAGTGGTGTTTGTAGAGACTCAGTGTTCCAGGAATTCTATAATAAATATATTTGTAAATTCATGGGGTGTTACACTGAATAAGGATACTACACAGAATCGTAAGCCTAGAAGTGTCATCGGTGAATTTCACAACCCATCCAAGTTCTAGAGGAAGCCTGAAAGTGTCATTGGTGAATTCCACTACCTATCCCAACTTGAGGGTATGCACGAAAGTTTCATCATCAAAAGCCAATACCCTTCCCCACTGAAGGGTAATATGCTGGAGGAAATTCTCGAAAGCTTCATAGGAAAAAACCTCTTTTTAGCCCCAGTAGAGTGTAAGCTTGTATGTTTCATAGGATAACGCCACTTCCCAAGCCCACTAATATGTAATATGTTGGAGGGTATTCCTAGTACTACACTTCCCATCCTTGATAGATGGTACCTATTATAAATCATCTGATAAAAAGACTACATTCATCATGTATCTCCCCTAATATGCATCACACATGGATCATCATGCATCGTATCTCGAAAGCCACTATAAAGGGCACCATTGCATTATACGCAGAAAAAAACTCCGGATAGGCTACTCACGGGCCAAAATAAAAGTTCATAAGAAGGAGATGAGAGGGGTAGAAGATTCGTAAAGTGGTGTATGACACATGTGCGGACCACACGATGTGTGACATTGTCTCATCACTTGGCCATGTACCTATACAAGTTCAAGTACTAAACTATTATCAAGTACCCTAGGTATGCTATTGTGCTCCTAGAGTACATGGAACCAATATCCATAAGGTTGATGAGCACATGATGATCGTTGCTGGTCCAGAATGTGAGAAAACATATATTTAGTGAATATCCAGCTTAGATGGTGCTGGATAATCAAAAAGATCACATTGTCATGATCCTTGCAGAAAAATGCACAAGATTGACTATTCATTCCCCTAAATCTGTCTCCTGATGAAGAAACTTTTTTTCATGGCATTGCACATGATTGGTGCTTCATGGGGACCATGCCTCAACCTTTGAACACATCACATAGATCCCACTTTTTCAATACTCACATAAAAACATGAGATTGGATATTCATTTTTCAAAATTGAACACCCGGTGGAAAAGTCATAATTTTCTTCTCCACGCCCAAACTAAGAGAATATGACCCATGCCTTGATTTTAGTTTAGTCACTAGAAATTAGTCTAAAAACGTCCCACCCCCAATTTCTGGGTCGTGATGCTGCTGAAATCTCACCAATCTGATGTCATATAGAGGAGTTACAATAGGTTAAACATTTTACAACAACAACAATAACAATAAAAATGTTGGGTGTTTCATAGACCCAACCAATGAACTAGAAAAACAAAATCCATAATTGGCCTTTAATTGGATTCATTAAATATATAGTCATGTCACCACTAACGGTGCATCTATGGGACATCATATGTAAGAGTTGTGAAGGGGTAGAGAATAAATAATAAAAATAATTTATTATTATTATTATTATTTGAGCGTTTTGGGGGCCCAATATATGTTCTCTAGATATAAAATTCTCATACTAGACTCAAAGGGTATTTCTTGAACATAGGAACATGTGGTCAGAGACGGCACAGAAAATGGATGCTCCATTTAGGAGTTATGGAAATTTGGATAGGAAATTTGATGACCTGGCCCACTCCGGCCCCATCTAGCTACCTGGGCCCAGCCCAGCTACCTCGCCTAAACCTGCTACCACCATAGGTTCTTCCACATTCCACCACCAGCCTCATAGTCCACTTCCACCTCTCGGACCGCCGTCGGCTACCGACAACCACCATGCACCGATGATGTAACGACCCAATGTTTTTAATGGAAATTACCTTTTTATTAATATTCCATAAAATCACATAATAATGAACTATTAAGTGATAAGTGACCTTGAAAGATAAGTTTGTCACTTCTGTGATTGGAATTTCGAAAATTCGGCATACACAGTTGTGTTCAAGATGTTATTTGGAGTCTAATAAAACAATTTTGGTGAATAGTAACCTACCCTAATGAATAGAAACATACCCTTATGAATAGTTATATACCCTAATGAATAGTAACCTTACATATGGTGGTACAAAAATAATATTCATGTTGGAAGTTTGATATACCAATAGTTTAGAATGAGTTAATGAATGCTTTAAAACTGGTTTTGGAAATAAATTAATATTTTAATTAAATATTAAAATAATCATATTTAGAAAATTATTTTTGAAAAATGGACTTCATTTTTGGATTCTACACATCAAAAAATCATTGGGGTAAATTTTTGAGATTTTTCTGAAATACTTGAATTTTTGATGAATAGTAAAATACCGTAATTTACAAAAATAAGCTAAATAAGCTAATTATAGAGTCATAGGTGATGTTCTGCTGATGTAATTCCACTTGGTTCGGGATTATATTATAAAATTAATATAATTGGTCATGAAATACTCACTATTACTTGTCTTTTGGGGAAATAAGAAACTAATGAGTTTTATATTAAGGAAACCCCTCTCTCCTCCACTATAAATACCCTATCTCCTTACCTATTTCCCTCACACCTCTCAAGCCTTGTGCCTAGCCAAATTTCTGCCCAAATACTCTCCCAAGATCCTTCCCCACGTACAAGGATTTCTGGTATTTCCAAACGTCCAAAACCAAAGCCCCTAAGAGGAGTGTCAAAGAGAGGAGATCAAAGGGTAAGAACCCTCTTTTGTTTTCAAGTGTTTTGTTTTCATTTTCTTTCATTACTCACCTCACATCACCAAAATAGTATGGTAAATCCAGTAACATACAAGTACTGGAATGAATTCATATTGGTGGTTTATTTATTTATCTTTCCTCCTTTCCCCACCCCTTTTTTTGGATGAAATGAAAGCACCATTTGAGATGTGCTAATTTAACACATTCAAGGACAACAGTTTATCAATTTCTATGATTATCTTTAATTCTGGTCATGAAACCATTTTTGTTATGGTTGAACCAGATTATTATATATATATATATATGTCCTATTTAAGGTTCGGGAATCCTCATACACTCATGATATAAAACAATAATACAAAACAAGTCAATTATAGGAAAATTCGTTAAAATTAGTTCAAGTTTTTATCATTAATGTTTAATGTAAAGGTTCTCTTTCACTCTAATTAATCAAATTAATTTTGTAACCATTTAACCTAATGGATGTCCACTAATGTTATAACTTCAATTCTGTACTACCACTTTCATCTTACAATTTATTTGAACCTAAATACAATTGAACCGTCATTAAAAGATATGAAACAAACGGACCCGAACAATGATATTGAACTTCGTAATCAACCAAGATGGGTATAAATGAACATAAAAAGGTTATACTGAATCTTTTAAATTTATATATGGTTCTGTAACTATTGATTAATAAACCTAATTCGACTATTCAGGTCATTAATATCAAGTGCAGAACACCAACGGGCCTAAGGTAAGGGATCCTCTCAATTTCACTCTTATTCAAGACTGTTCACTATGTTAGGACTTGTTGTGTGTAGTTATTAATTATGGGGTATGATTTTTCACCTCCCCCATACTGCCCTCTTTATGTATAAGTGATGAGAATTTCTTTTCCACTCTCACTAATCCCCCTCAAGTACTCCCGATACCATGCCGATAATCCGTAAAGAATTCTACCCGAACTTCTTTTATTCCTTCAGGTTGTCTTATCTACCTTTATACCAAAATGATTTTATCTTATCTTTTCCTGTGCATACTATAAATTTTGTGTACATGTTCCAAGTCTATTTATCAGGGCTCTTTGATCACTTTATTTCGGGTATATGCATGCTTTAAAGTGATTCTCTCCTCATTACTTCCCGATAAGTGAACCCGTTTTAAGGGAAATCCCCGAATTCTTTCCTATTATCAAGTGTACTATATCCTCTTTTTTAAGTCACCTTTTACCTTATAAAATCAGACTTTTTATTATGAAAACCCTCTTGGTTTACTTCTGGTTTTATGAAAAATATTTTGCCACTTTTCTTTTTAAGAGATATTCGATGTATTCTTAAACTGCACTAAAATGTTTTGACTCAAAGATTCCTAAAAACTATTTTTACATGTTATCACTTAAGTTTGTTATATCTTGTCATGATTTATGCCTTTATATGTTATTAATGTCTATTTATGATTTAATTCCTTCCTTTAATGGACACTTTTATGTTACGCCCCTTTTTATTATGCTTTATGACGTGATTGTGTGCCCATCTCGTTCCTTGGGTACACTTATGTTTATGTATGATTGAAGTTCATTATGTGGCATGAATATACATGAATAAGCTTAGATGGGTGCTCCCAGATAGAGCTCTAATTAATTGGGTAAATTTAATGTCTCATGAGAAGATTATGGGAAAACGATCCGGGCGGTTAGCCTTGGCTTGTGCTGCTATGGGAAACGAGATTGGCGGTTAGACTTGACTCGTAATAAATACATGTTTAAAGTTGCTGCCGCCTCTTTATAAAACTATGCTTATATAATCTCATGCTTATATGATCCCATGATTATCCCATGTTTATATCTTATGATTCCATATGTTCCATGCTTCCAATATCATTATTCCAAGCCTCCTAACTCATGTGCTTAATATTTATTATTATTTTCTTTCCATTACTGGGATTTTTTGCTCATCCCTTTGTTCATGTGTTCCCCAGGGTACCCTATGCAGATGTAAGGGCTCAAAGGAAGTTTGGAGCTCATTACGAAGATTAAATAAAGAAATTTTTTTTAGCCATTGTTTTATGTTATATGTACCTAGTCTTCCAAGACACTAGACTTAACGATCCTTGGCTTGAACTCTGATGATGAATTATGTTCAAAATCATGAAATGTAATGTGTAAACAGACAGGGTCTCTATAGTTGGTATCAGAGGATGGTCTAGTTATTTTTGGAGATTAGAAATAGAGCACCTTAGTGAGAACCTTAAGGATGAGACTATGTATTAGAAAACATTCCCAAATTTTTGTGAGTATTGAGTAAGTGTTTCATCAAGAAAATACATACTTGTCTGGATACGAGAAGGTAGAGGCGGCTCTGGCACAGATGTATCCTAGGGGTAAAACTCAAAAACACCACTTTGAGCTAGACTCGAACGGGAACTGGTGCACGACAACGGGCCTTGCTGCACTCTTGGTTACAACACTCTCGGGGGATATGCTTTGGTAGATTCACGAGCTTAGTACAATCCATGATTAGGAGAAAAAGACCATAAGAATATATGTTATGAAATAGATTGAGGGTAACCTAGATATAAACCTAAGGAATCACAAGTGATGATGTACTTCTTCTTTATAAGTTTTTCCTTTAATATTGAAAGCTTTCTTTTCTATGCTCAATAGCTAAGTATTCAAGACCTCTAATTATATGTTCTCTCTCTTATTAAATGGCAGGAAATAGAAGAACACATACCAACATCCAACGTGATAGGTAATGTGATGATTTCCCTAATGATATTCCTGAGGTGATCGAATCGGGTGCTCGAAACTTCATGGCAGTACTTGCTCAGCTGGCTCAAGTTATGAATAATAACATGAATCAGGTGTAACGTCCTCCTCCTCCAAGGAACGAGAAAGTTGCCGTAGAATCCTTCTTGTTGAAAAGGCCTCCCATTTTTAGCGGATCTTCTGTTCCAATCCTCATGGAAAAATGGATTAACTTCATTGAGAAGATATTCACCGTCCTCTAGTGCTCAGAAGAAGAGAAGGTGGTACTGGAAGTCTATCATTTTGATGGGGAAGCCGATTAGTGGTGGACACTGATCAAGAATACAACGTCCCAAGAGGAAATCGATTCCATAGATTGGGAGTAATTCAAGAGGATGTTTTTCAACAAATATTTTCCCCGAACCCTCCGTATCAAGATGGAAAAATAATTACTCAGACTCAAGCAGAAGGAAGATGAGTCCATCAGGGCATATGAAGCAAACTTTACTAGGCTTCCAAGGTACACCTTGGGATTTTTCATGAACACCGAAATCAAGGTGGATCGCTTCTTTAGCAGACTAAAGATCAGTCTACAAAAAGTGTTGGAGATTCGAGATTTGACAGCTATGAGAAGATTGTTCATTATGGCCTCAAGGATGAAATGGAGATCAGAGACTCTCAGTGGTCTCATGGGCCCAATTATAAGAAGCGGAAGATGGGAAACAACATGGGTGGTCCATCAAACAAATCCCATGATGGGATGAATCCCAACTTTCCCCTTTAAAAAAATTGTGGTAAGAAGCATCCTGGTAACTATCTAAAGGGAACCAAGAATTGATTCAAATGAAGAAAGTTTGGTCATCTAGACAAGAACTACCGAAGGGAGATGAAAAATCCCGCTAATTTTTAAGAAGAAAGGAAGATTCAGATCAACGCTCAACCTGTAGTGTAGTGTTATAACTGCAGGGAGCTTGAGCATTATACGAAAAATTTCCCTAAGCCGAGGGTTGTCAGTGGCATTGAGAAACAACCTCCAAGGCAACAAGGAAGGGCTTATGCTGTCACTACAATTGAGGTGGAGCTGGAAAATGATGTGGTGACAGGTACGCTTGTTATTCATTCAAGAATAGTGAACGTACTATTTGATTCTGGTTCTACGCATTCTTTAATATCTTGCATGTTTAGTAGAACTATTCAAACACCACCTCAAAATTTGGAGGAAAGGATATCTGTGAGGACAAAAAATGGGGAAATTATTGCATCCATGGTTTATAACTCCTCCCCAGTTATTGTTTGTGGACTGAACCTCCCAACAAATCTTGTCATACTTCCTTTAGTGGAATTTGATGCTATATTGGGCATTGATTGGCTATCTTTGTACAAGGCCAACATCAACTGCCGGGAAAGGTAGATTACTTTCCACATCCCGAATCATCCTTCTATTATTTACATGTGCAAGGAGGAAGATGAATCTCTTTTCGAATCTTCGTCTCAAGTGTGGATATTGCTTCCTTATGAGCAAGCATAACTAGCTCAAATGATTGATACAAAGGAGAGAATCATGCTTGAAGACATGCCCATCGTGAGAGATTACACTGATGTATTCCCCGAAGAGTTTTCTGGTCTTCCTCCTAACCGAGAGGTTGGGTTCTCAATTGAAATTATCCCTGGATCTCGGCCGATCTCAAAGACACCTTACAGAATGGCCACCGTAGAGCTAGAAGAGCTGAAGAAGGAGTTACAGGAGAATATGAAGAAGGGTTTTATACACCCAAGTGCTTCACCGTGGGGTGCTCTAGTCCTCTTCGTCAAGAATAAGGATTTATCAATGCTCCTATGCATTGATTATCTTGAGATCAATAAAATCACGATAAAGAACAAGTATCCCCTTCCACGGATAGATGACTTGTTTGATCAGCTATGTGGGTCCAGTTATTTCTCTAAGGTGGACCTTCGGTCGGGATATCACCAATTAAAGGTGAGGAAATAAGATATTCCCAAGACTTCCTTTTGAATGAGGTATGGACACTATGAGTTCATAGTGATGCCCTTCGGACTCACTAATGCTCTAGCAATTTTTATGGATTTAATGAATAGAGTCTTTAGAGATTGCCTCGAAAAATTTGTGGTAGTCTTTATTGATGATATTCTGATATACTCCAAGAGTAAAGAGGAACATGAGGAGCATTTTAAAACTGTGTTAAATACATTGCGAAGGGAGAAGTTGTATGCAATGTACAGTAAATGTGAGTTCTGGATGGATAATGTGTCATTCCTGGGGCATGTTATCACTAGAAAAGGGATGTCTGTGGGCCCTTCCAAGACAAAGGCAATTGAAGAGTGGCCCAAGACAACTTCTGTAATGGAGATCCGTAGCTTTTTGGGTCTAGCTGGGTATTATCGACGATTTTTGAAGAACTTTTCATGACTGTCAAACCCAATTACCAAGATGAAACGGAAGTGAGTAAAGTTTTTCTGAACACAGTAGTGTGAAGACTATTTCAAGGAGTTGAAATAAATGCTAATCACTACGCCGGTACTCAAACTCCCTACTAGTGGGGAACTATTTGTGGTGTATAGTGATGATTCTAATAAGGGCTTAGGCTGTGTGCTGATGCAAAATGATTAAGTGATAGCCTATACCTCAAGGCAGCTGAAAATCCATGAGCAAAAATATCCAACACATGATTTGAAGTTAGCGGTTGTGATCTTTGCCTTGAAAATCTGGCGTCATTATCTCTACGGGGAGAAATGTGAGATATATACTGACCACAATAGTCTCAAGTATATATTCACACAGAAAGAGCTTAATATGCGCCAGCGCAGATGGATAGAGCTCATGAAGGATTATGACTCCTCAATCCACTACTATCCCGATAAGGCAAACAAGGTGGCAGATGCTCTATGTAGAAAGGATCCTGCATCTTTATCAATGATGAGAATTGAAAAGGATCCGATCTTCTTAGATTTTCAAAGTATGGACATGGGAATCATTAAGGGGGGAACATCATCAATCCTTTCTAAAATGATTGTTCAACCATCCCTCTTGGAGAAAATAACGGTTGCTCAAACAAAGGATGTGGAAATTCAGAAAAGGGTGGAAGCTGTTAAAAATGGAAAAACCTCTGATTTCAGAATTGATGAGGAAGGAGTTGTACGATTTGGGACACGGTTATGTGTACCATCTGATCTAGAGATAAAGAAAGAGCTATTGAATGATGCACATAGCTAGACCTTCTCTATCCATCATGGGAGTACCAAAATGTACCGTGATCTTCGAGAACACTTCTGGTGGGATAACATGAAGAGGGAGATTGTAGAATATATATCAAGGTACTTGGTATGTCAGTAAGTTAAAGCTGAGCCACAAAAGTCCAAAGGTATGATGCAGCCATTGCCTATACCCATGTGGAAATGGGTAAATGTTACTATGGACTTTGTCACAGGTCTCTCGAAGACATCGAAGGGAAATAATGTTATATGGGTTGTGGTTGACTGACTGACCAAGACATCCCATTTCATCACTATTTGGGAAGATATCTCACTTGAACGACTTGCAAAGATATATGTGAAGGAAGTGGTGAGATTGCATGGTGTTCCACTCTCAATTGTGTCTGACCATGATCCAAGTTTCACATATAAATTCTAGAAGAGTCTTCAACATGTTTTGGGTACTGAATTAAATTTCATCACGACCTATCACCCCCAAACGGATGGCCAATCTAAAAGGACTATTCAGACGCTTGAAGATATGATGAGAGAATGCTCTTTAGAATTTAAAGGTGGATGAGATCAATATCTTCCATTGGTTGAGTTCCCATACAACAATAGGTTCCACTCGAGTATTCATATGGCTCCATATGAAGCTCTGTATGGAAAGCGATGTAGAACTCCAACCTGTTGGGATGAAGTTGGAGAAAGAAAGCTACTTGGCCCCGATCTTGTTCAAGAGATGACAGAGAAGGCTCATGTCATCCAAAAACACATCAAAGCTGGTCAAAGTCGGAAAAAGAGCTATGTTGACAACCGTAGAAGGGATTTGGAGTTTGACGTTGGAGATAAATTCTTCCTTCGAATATCTCCATGGAAGAGAGTCATGCGATTCGGGAAGAAAGGGAAGCTAAGACCAAGTTATTTTGGTCCCTTTGAGATCCTAACGCATTGGAGCCGTGGCCTATCGGCTTGCACTTCCACCAAATATGGCTCGAGTTCATGATTTTTTTCATGTATCACTCTTGAGGAAGTACATACCTGATCCCTCACATGTACTAAACTCAGAGGTGGTGCAGCTGGAAGATGATCTCTCCTATGAGGAGAAGCCAGTAAAGATTCTGGATCAGAGAGATAAGGTTCTATGCAACAAGACAACACATATCGTAAAAGTGTTGTGGAGGAACCATAAGTTTGAGGAAGCAACATGGGAGCCAGAGGAATCAATGAAGGAAAAGTACCCACATCTGTTTTTTCCCTATAATGTAAAATGAAATTTCGAGGGCAGAATTTCTTAAGGGGGGAAGAATGTAAAGACCCAATGTTTTTAATGGAAATTCCATTCTTATAAATATTCCATAAAATCACATAATAATGAACTACTAAGTGATAAGTGACCTTTAAACATAAGTTTTTCACTTCTGTGTTTGTAATTTCGAAAATCCGGCATACACGGTTGTGTTCAAGATGTTTTTTTGAGTCTAATAAAAAATAATAATTTTTGGTGAATAGTAACCTACCCTAATGAAAAGTTACATACCCTTATGAATAGTAACATACCCTTATGAATAGTTATATACCCTAATTAATAGTAACCTTAACTATGGTGGTACAAAAATACTATTCATATTGGGAGTTTGATATACTAATAGTTTAGAATGAGTTAATGAATGCTTTAAAACTGGTTTTGATAATAAATTATTATTTTATTTAAATATTAAAATAATCATATTTAGAAAATTATTTTTGAAAAATGGACATCATTTTTGGATTCTACATGTCAAAAAATGGTTGGGGTAAATTTTTTTGATTTTTCTGAAATACTTGAATTTTTGATGAATAGTAAAATACCGTAATTTACAAAAATAAGCTAAATAAGATAATTATAGAGTCATGGGTGATGTTCTACTGATGTAAGCCCACTTGGTTCGGGATTAAATTATAAAATTAATATAATTGGTCATGCAAGACTCACTATTCCTTGTATTGTGGGGAAATAATAAACTAATGAGTTTTATATTAAGGAAACCCCTCTCTCCTCCACTATAAATACCCTATCTCATTACCTCTTTCCCTCACACCTCTCAAGACATATTCCTAGACAAATTTCTTCCCAAATACTCTCCCAAGATCCTTACCCACGTCCAAGGATTTCTGGTCTTTCCAAAAGACCAAAACCAAAGCCCCTAAGAGGAGTCTCAAAGAGAGGAGATCGAAGGGTAAGAACCCTCTTTTGTTTTCAAGTGTTTTGTTTTCATTTTCTTTCTTTCCTCACCTCCCTTCACCATAATAGTATGGTAAATCCAGTAACATACAAGAACTGGAATTACTTCATGCTGGTGGTTTATTTCTTTATCTTTCATTCTTTCCCCACCCTTTTTTTGATGAAATGAAAGCACCATTTGAGATGTGCTAATTTAGCACAATCAAGGACAACAGTTTATCAATTTCTATGATTATCATTAATTCTGGTCATGAAATCATTTGTGTTATGGTTGAAACAGATTATTATATATATATATATATATGTCCTATTTAATGTTTTGTAATCCTCATACACTCATGATATAAAACAATAATACAAAACAAGTCAATTATGGGAAAAATCGTTAAAATTAATTCAAGTGTTTATCATTAATGATTAATGTAAAGGTTCACATTCACTATAATTAACCAAATTAATTTCATAACCATTTAACCTACTAGTTGTCCACTAATTTTATAACTTCAATTCTGGACAACCACTTTCATCTTACAATTTATTTGAACCTAAATACAATTGAACCGTTATTAAAACATATGAAACAAACGGACTCGAACAATGAAATTGAACCTTGTAATCAACCAAGATGGGTATAAATGAATATAAAAAGGTTATAATGAATCTTTTACACTTAGATATGGTTCTATAACTATTTATTAATAAACCTAATTTGAATATTCCGGTCATTAATATCAAGTGCAGAACACTAACGGGCCTAAGGTAAGGGATCCTCTCAATTTCACTCTTATTCAAGATTGTTCACTATGTTAGGACCAGTTGTGTGTAGTTATTAATTATGGGGTATGATTTTACACCTACTCCATACTGCCCTATTTATGTATAAGTGATGATAATTCCCTTTCCTTTCTCACTAATCCTCCTCAAGTACTCCCGATACCATGCCGATAATCCGTAAAGAATTCCACCCGATCTTCTTTTATTCCTTAAGGTTGTCTTATATACCTTTCTACCAAAATGATGTTATCTTATATTTTCTTGTGCATACTCTAAATGTTATTTACATGTTCCAATTCTATTTATCAAGTATCCTTCATCACTTTCTTTCAGGTATATGCATGCTTTCAAGTGATTCTCTCCTCATTACTTACTGATAAGTGAACTCGTTTTAAGGGAAATTCCCGAATTCTTTCCTATTATAAAGTGTACTATATCCTATGTTTTAACTCACCATTTCCATTATAAAATCAGACTTTTTATTATTAAAACTCTCTTGGTTTACTTCTGGTTTTATAAAAAAAATTATGTCACTTTTCGTTTTAAGAGATATTCAATGTATTCTTAAACCGCACTAAAATGTTTTGACTCAAAGATTCCTAAAAACTATTTTTACATGTTATCACTTCAGTTTGTTATATCTTGTCATGATTTATGCCTTTATATGTTATTAATGTATATTTATGATTTAATTACTTCCTTTCATTGACACTTTTATGTTACACCCCTTTTTATTATGCTTCATGACGTGATTGTGTGCCCATCTCGTTCCTTGGGTACTCTTATGTTTATGTATGATTGAGGTTCTTTATGTGGCAAGAATATACATGAATAAGCTTAGATGCATGTGACCATATAGCACTACAATTTATTGGGGAAATTTAATGTCTCATGAGAAGATTATGGGCAAACGGTCCGAGCGGTTAGCCTTGGCTTGTGCTGCTATGGGAAACGAGATTGGCGGTTAGCCTTGACTCATACTAAAGACATGTTTAAAGTTGCTGCCACCTCTTTTTGAAACTATACTTATATAATCTCATGATTATATGATCGCATGATATCCCATTTTTATATGATATGATTCCATATGTTCCATGCTTCCAATATCATTATTTCAAGCCTCCTAACTCATGTGCTTAAAGTTTATTCTTAGGTTCTTTCCCTTATTGGGCTTTTTAGATCATACCTTTGTTCATGTGTTCCCCAGGGTACCCTATGCAGATGTATGGGATCAAAGGAAGTTAGGAGCTCATTATGAAGATTAAAAAAAGAAATGTTTTTTAGACCATGTTTTTTGTTATATGTACCTAGTCTTCCAAGACACTGGACTTAATGATCCTTGGCTTGTACTATGATGATGAATTATGTTCAAAATCATGAAATGTAATGTGTAAAAGGCTAGGGTCGCTATAGTTGGTATCAGAGGATGGTCTAGTTATTTTTGGAGATTGGGAATAGAGAACCTTAGTGAGAACCTTAAGGATGAGACTAAGTATTAGAAAACATTCCCTAATTTTTATGAGTATTGAGTAAGTGTTTTATAAAGAAAATACATCCCTGTCTGGATACGAGCAGGTAAAGGCAGCTCTAGCACAGATGTATCCTAGGGGTAAAACCCAAAAACACCGCTTTGAGCTAGACTCAAACAGGAACTGGTGCACGACAATTGGCCTTGCTTCACTCTTGGTTACGACACTCCCAGGGGATATGCTTTGGTAGATTCACGAGCTTAGTACAATCCATTATTAGGAGAAAAAGACCATAAGAATATAAGTTATGAAATAGATTGAGGATAACCTAGATATAAACCTAAGGAATCACAAGTTAGGATGTACTTCTTCTTTATAAGTTTATCCTTTAATGTTCAATGTTTTCTTTTCTATGCTCAATAGATAACTATTAAAGACCTCTAATTATATGTTCTTTCTCTTAGTTAACGGCGGGAAATAGAAGAACAGGTACCAACATCCAATGTGATAGACAATGTGATGATTGCCCTAATGATATGCCTGAGGTGATGGAATCAGGTGCTCATAACTTCCTAGAAGTACTTGCTTAGCTGGATCAAGTTATGAATAATAACATGAATTAGGTGGAATCTCCTCCTCCTCAAAGTAAAGAGCAAGTTTCCATAGAATCCTTCATGCGGAAAAGGCCTCCAATGTTTAGCGGATCTTCTGATCCAATCCTCGCGGAACAATGGATTAACTCCATTGAAAAGATATTCACCATCCTCTAGTGCTCGGAAGAAGAGAATGTGGTATTGGCAGTCTATCGTTTTGATGGGGAAGCTGATCAGTGGTGGACACTGATCAAGAATACAAAGTCCCAGGAGGAAATCGATTCTATAGATTGGGAGTAATTCAAGAGGATGTTTTTCGACAAATATTTTCCTCAAACCCACCATATCAATATGGAAAGAGAATTCCTCAAACTCAAGCAGAAGGAAGATGAGTCCATCAGGGCATATGAAACAAACTTTACCAGGCTTGCAAGGTATGCCTCGGGCTTTGTCATGAACACCGAAAGCAAGGTGGATCGCTTCTTTAGAGGACTAAAGCCGAGTCTACGAAAAGTGTTGGTGATTCGAGACTTTGAAAGCTATGATGAGATTGTACGTTGTGCCCTCAAGGTTGAAATGGATATTGGAGACTCTCAGTGGTCTCATGGGCCCAATGATAAGAAGCGGAAGATGGAAAACAACATGGGTGGTGCATCAAACAAATCCCATGATGGGAAGAATCCCAACTTTCCCCTTTGATAAAATTGTGGTAAGAAGCATCCTAGTAACTATCTGAAGGGAACCAAGAATTTCTTCAAATGCGGAAAGTTTAGTCATCTGGCCAAGAATAGCTGAAGGGATATGAAAAATCCTGCTAATGTTGAAGAAGAAAGCAATATTCAGATCAACGCTCAGCCTGTAGTGTAGTGTTATAACTGCAGGGAGCTTGAGCATTATGGAAACAATTGCTCTAAGCCAAGGGTTGTCAGTGGCATTTAGCAACAACCTCCAAGGCAACAAGGAAGGGCTTATGCTATCACTACTGCTGATGTGGAGCCAGAAAACGATGTGGTGACAGGTACACTTGTTATTCATTCAAGAATAGCGAACATACTATTTGATTCTGGTTCTACGCATTCTTTAATATCTTGCATGTTTAGTAGAACTATTCAAACACCACCTCAAAATTTGGAGGAAAGGTTATCTGTGAGGACAGAAAATGGGGCAATTATTGCATCCATGGTTTATAACTCCTCCCCGGTTATTGTTTGTGGACTGAACCTCCCAGCAAAACTGGTCATACTTCCTTTAGTAGAATTTGACGCTATCTTGGGCATGGATTGGCTATCTTTGTACAAGGCCAGCATCAACTGCCGGGAAAGGAATATTACTCTCCACATCCTGAAGCATCCTCCTATTATTTACAAGTGCAAGGAGGAAGATGGATCTATTTTTGAATCTTCATCTCAAGTGTGGATATTTCTTCCTTATGGGCATGCATACCTAGCTCAAATGATTGATACAAAGGAGAGAATCATGATTGAAGGCATGCCCATCATGAGGGATTGCACTGATGCATTCCCTAAAGAGTTGTCTGGTCTTCCTCCTAACCGAGAGGTTGGGTTCCCAATTGAACTTATCCCTGGATCTCTTCTGATCTCAAATACACCTTACAGAATGGACACCACAGAGCTAGAAGAGCTGAAGAAACAGTTACAGGAGAATATGGAGAAGGGTTTTATACGCCCAAGTGCTTCACTGTGGGGTTCTCCAGTCCGCTTAGTCAAGAAGAAGGATGGATCAATGGGCTTCTACATTGATTATCGTGAGCTCAATAAAATCATGATAAAGAACAAGTATCCCCTTCCACTGATAGATGACTTGTTTGATCATCTACGTGGGGCCAATTATTTCTCTAAGGTGGACCTTCGGTTGGGATATCACCAACTAAAGGTGAGGAAGGAAGATATTCCCAAGACTGCCTTTCGAACGAAGTATGGACACTATGAGTTCATAGTGATTCCCTTCGGACTGACTAATGCTCCAACAATTTTTGTGGATTTAATGAATAGAGTCTTTAGAGATTTCCTTGAAAAATTTGTGGTATTATTTATTGACGATATTTTGATATAATCCAAGAGTAAGGAGGAACATGAGGAGCATTTGACGATTGTGTTAAATACGTTGCGAAGGGATAATTTGTATGCAAATTACAGTAAATGTGAGTTCTGGATGGATGGAGTTTCATTCCTGGGGCATGTTATCACTAGAAAAAGGATATTTGTGGGCCCTTCCAAGACAAATGCAATTGAAGAGTGTCCCAGGCCAACTTCTGTAAGAGAGATCCGTAGCTTTTTGGGTTTAGCTGGGTATTATCGATGATTTGTGAAGAACATTTCATGACTGTCAAACCCAATGACCAAGCTGACACGGAAGGGAGTAAATTTTGTCTGGACACAGGAGTGTGAAGACTGTTTCAAGGAGTTGAAAACGAAGCTAATCAATAGGACAATACTCACACTCCCTACCAGTGGGGAACTCTTTGTGGTGTATAGTGATGCTTCTAAGAAAGGCTTCGGATGTGTGCTGATGCAAAATGATAAATTGATAACCTATGCCTCAAGGCAGCTGAAAATCCATGAGCAAAACTATCCAACGCATGATCTGGAGTTAGCGGCTGTGATCTTTGCCTTGAAAATCTGGCGACATTATCTCTACGGGGACAAATGTGAGATATATACTGACCACAAGAGTCTCAAGTATATATTCACACAGAATGAGCTTGATATGATCCAACAAAGATGGATAGAGCTCATCAAGGATTATGACTGCTCAATCCACTACCATCCTGGTAAGGCAAACAAGGTGGCAGATGCTCTTAGTAGAAATGATCCTACATCTTTATCAATGATTAGAATTGAAAAGGATCCAATCTTTTTAGATTTGCAAAGAATGGACATGGGAATCATTAAGGGAGGAACATCATCAATCCTTTCCCAAATGATTTCTCAACCATCCCCCTTAGAGAAAATAAAGGTTGCTCAAAGAAAGGATGTGGAAATTCAGAAAAGGGTGGAAGGTGTTAAAAATGGAAAACCCTCTGATTTAAAAATTGATGATGAAGGAGTTGTAAGATTTGGGACACAGTTATGTGTACCATCTGATCTAGAGATAAAGAAAGATCTATTGAATGATGAACATAGCTCGACCTTCTCTATCCATCCTGGGAGTACCAAAATGTACTGTGATCTCCGAGAACACTTCTGGTGGGCTAACATGAAGAGGGAGATTGCAGAATATATATCAAGGTGCATGGTATGTCAGCAAGTTAAAGATGAGCGACAAAAGTCCAAAGGTATGACGTAGGTATTGCCTATACACATGTGGAAATGGGAAAATGTTACTATGGACATTGTCACGGGTCTCCCGAAGACGTTGAAGGGAAATAATGCGATATGGGTTGTGGTTGAATGACTGTCCAAGACATCCCATTTCATCGCTATTTGGGAAGATATCTCGCTTGAAAAATGTGAAAATATATATGTGAAGGAAGTGGTGATACTGTATGGTGTTCCACTCTCAATTTTCTCTGACCCTGATCTAAGATTCACATCTAAATTCTGGAAGAGTCTTCAACATGCTTTGGGTACTGAATTAAATTTCAGCATGGCCTATCACCCCCAAATGGATTGCCAATCTGAAAGGACTATTCAGACGCTTGAAGATATGATGAGAGCATGATCTTTAGAATTAAAAGGTGGATGGGATCATCATCTCCCATTGGTTGAGTTCTCATACAACAATAGCTTCCACTCGAGTATTCAGATGGCTCCATATGAAGCTCTGTATGGAACGCGATGTAGAACTCCAACCTGTTGGGATGAAGTTGGAGAAAAAACGCTACATAGACCCGATCTTGTTCAAGAGATGATAGAGAAGGTTCAGGTCATCCACAAACACATCAAAGCTGCTCAAAGTCGGGAAAAGAGCTATGCTGACAACGGTCGAAGGGATTTGGAGTTCGACGTTGGAGATAAAGTCTTCCTTCGAATATCTCCATGGAAGAGAGTCCTGTGATTCAGGAAGAAAGGGAAGCTAAGCCCAAGGTATATTGGTCCCTTTGAGATCCTCGAACGCATTGGAGCCATGGCTTATTGGCTTGCACTTCTACCAAATATGGCTCGAGTTCATGATGTTTTTCATGTATCACTCTTGATGAAGTACATACCTGATCCCTCACATGTACTAAACTCAGAGGTGGTGCAGCTGGAAGATGATCTCTCCTATGAGGAGCAGCCAGTAAAGATTTTGGATTGGAGAGATAAGGTTTTATGCAACAAGACAACACATCTTGTCAAAGTGTTATGGAGGAACCATAAGTTTGAGGAAGCAACATGGGAGCTAGAGGAATCAATGAAGGAAAAGTACCCACATCTGTTTTTGGCCTAGAATGTAAAATGAAATTTCAAGGGTGAAATTTCTTAAGGGGGGGAGAATGTAACGACCTAGTGTTTTTAATGGAAATTCCCTTCTTATAAATATTCCAAAAAATCACATAATAATGAACTACTAAGTGATAAGTGACCTTTAAACATAAGTTTGTCACTTCTGTGTTTGTAATTTCGAAAATCCGGCATACACGGTTGTGTTCAAGATGTTTTTTGAAGTCTAATAAAAAATAATAATTTTTGGTGAATAGTAACCTAGCCTAATGAATAGTAACATACCCTAATGAATAGTAACCTTACCTATGGTGGTACAAATATAATATTCATGTTGGAAGTTTGATATACCAATTGTTTAGAATGAGTTAATGAATGCTTTAAAATAGGTTTTGATAATAAATTATTATTTTATTTAAATATTAAAATAATCATATTCAAAAAATTATTTTTGAAAAATGGACTTCATTTTTGGATTCTACACGTCAAAAAATTGTTGGGGTAAATTTTTGGGATTTTTCTGAAATACTTGAATTTTTGACGAATAGTAAAATACCATAATTTACAAAAATAAGCTAAATAAGCTAATTATAGAGTCATGGGTGATGTTCTACTGATATAAGCCCACTTGGTTCGGGATTACATTATAAAATTAATATAATTGGTCATTCAAGACTCACTATTCCTTGTCTTGTGGGGAAATAATAAATTAATGATTTTTATATTAAGGAAACCCCTCTCTCCTCCACTATAAATACCCTATCTCCTTACCTCATTCCCTAACACCTCTCAAGCCTTGTGCCTCGCCAAATTTCTGCCCAAATACTCACCAAATCTCCTTCCCCACGTCCAAGGATTTCTTGTCTTTCCAAAAGTCCAAAACCAAATCCCCTATGAGGAGTCTCAAAGAGAAGAGATCAAAGGGTAAGAACCCTCTTTTGTTTTCTAGTGTTTTGTTTTCATTTTCATTCATTCCTCACCTCCCTTAACCATAATAGTATGGTGAATCCAGTAACATACAAGTATTGGAATGTCTTCATGAAGGTGGTTTATTTCTTTATCTTTCCCCTGTTTCCCACCCCTTTTTTTGGATGAAATGAAAGCATCGTTTGAGATGTGCTAATTTAGCACATTCAAGGACAACAGTTTGTCAATTTCTATGATTTTCATTAATTCTGGTCATGAAACCATTTTTGTTATGGTTGAAACAGATTATTATATATATATATGTCCAATTTAAGGTTTTTTAATCCTCATACACTCATTATATAAAACAATAATACAAAACAAGTCAATTATGGGAAAATTCGTTAAAATTAATTCAAGTGTTTATCATTAATGTTTAATGTAAAGGTTTTCTTTCAATATAATTAACCAAATTAATTTTGTAACCATTTAACCTACTGGATGTAAAATAATGTTATAACTTCAATTCTGGACAACCACTTTCATCTTACAATTTATTTGAACCTAAATACAACTGAACCGATCATTAAAACATATGAAACAGACGGACCCGAACAATGAAATTGAACCTCGTAATCAACCAAGTTGGGTATAAATGAACATAAAAAGGTTATAATGAACCTTTTTAATTTAGATATGTTTCTGTAACTATTTATTAATAAACCTAATTTGACTATTCAGGCCATTAATATCAAGTGCAGAACACCAACGGGCCTAAGGTAAGGGATCCCCTCAATTTCACTCTTATTCAAGATTGTTCACTATGTTAGGACTTGTTGTGTGTAGTTATTAATTATGGGGTATGATTTCGCACCTCCCCCATACTGCCCTATTTATTTATAAGTTATGATAATTCCCTTTCCTCTCTCACTAATCCCCCTCAAGTACTCCCGATACCATGCCGATAATCCGTAATGAATTCTACATGAACTTCTTTTATTCCTTCGGGTTGTCTTATCTACCTTTCTACCAAAATGATGTTATCTTATATTTTCTTGTGCATACTCTAAATGTTGTGTACATGTTCCAAGTATATTTATCAAGACGCTTTCATCACTTTTTTTCATGGATATGCATGATTTTATGTGATTATCTCCTCATTACTTCCCGATAAGTGAACCTGTTTTGAGGGAAATTCCCGAATTCTTTCCTATTATCAAGTGTACTATATCCTGTGTTTTAAGTTACCTTTTCTATTATAAAATCGGCATTTTTATTATTAAAACCCTCCTGGTTTACTTCTGGTTTTATAAAAAATATTATGCCACTTTTCATTTTAAGAGATATTCGATGTATCCTTAAACCACACTAAAATGTTTTGACTCAAAGATTCCTAAAGACTATTTTTACATGTTATAACTTCAGTTTGTTATATATTGTCATAATTTATGACTTTATATGTTATTAATGTCTATTTATGATTTAATTCCTTCCTTTCATGGACACTTTTATGTTACGACCCTTTTTATTATGCTTCATGATGTGATTGCGTGCCCATCTCGTTCCTTCGGTACTCTTATGTTTATGTATGATTGAGGTTATTTATGTGGAATGAATATACATGAATAATCTTAGATGGGTGTGCCCAGATAGTGCTCCAATGCATTGGGTAATGTTAATGTCTCATGATAAGATTATGGTAAAATGGTCAGGGCGGTTAGCCTTGGCTTGTGCTACTATGGGAAACGAGATTGGCAGTTAGCTTTGACTCGTACTAAAGACATGTTTAAAGTTGTTTCCACCTCTTTATGAAACTATGCTTATATAATCTCATGATTATATGATCCCATGATTATCCCATGTTTATATGTTATGATTCCATTTGTTCCATGCTTCCAATATCATTATGTCAAGCCTCCTAACTCATGTGCTTAAAGTTTATTCTTATGTTCTTTCCCTTACTAGGATTTTTAGATCATACCTTTGTTTATGTGTTCCCCAGGGTACCCTATGCAGATGTAAGGGCTCAAAGGAAGTTAGGAGCTCATTATGAATAGTAAATAAAGAAATGTTTTTTCAGCCCATGTTTTATGTTATATCTTACTAGTCTTCCAAGACACTAGACTTAACGATCCTTGTCTTGTACTCTGATGATGAATTATGTTCAAAATCATGAAATGTAATGTGTAAAAGGATAGGGTCCCTATAGATGATCCTTCATCAGACCATCGAGGACACCCTTATGCCTGAAAAACAATTCTAGGACCATATTTGGGATCTTGGGATCCTGATCTACACTACCACAGGCTCCACTTAATGTTTAGTCTATAATTCGAAGTGAAAAAAAGTAGGCATCACTTCCACTCACCACCATGCCACCATCGACACCAGAAACTAAAAACCATTGTAGATTTGGAATCCCTGGATCATAACCTTCGTAGATCCATGATATGATCGACATTTGGTTGTCGTTTAAACATGTAAAAAAGTATATGGCAAAGAACAATGATGAATGAGGAATAATTATGAAGAACGAAGAAGAACAAACTATCTATAAATTAAACAATCGATGGTTTTGGTTAGTTTGGCCATAAAAAATGTTTTCAAGTAGTTAACAGAATAAATAATGAAATTTCACAATAGAAACATCAATCGAGGAAATCAGAATCTAAAATAAGGATCTAACATAGATTTCGGTTCCGTCATTGTGTTTGCTGCACTCTGATCTACTCAGATCTGATGTTTTATCATGTTCCACCAATTATTGGACACTGATTCACCATTATAAGGATTGGTGGGTCACTTTTTGGTGTCTTTGGAAGAAATTATACAACCCTTGATCATTTCCCATAAACACTTATTTATTGAAATCCTCTAGTAGCCACACAATTTGAAACTCCATTACCCCCTTATTTTATATCACACATAGGTAAAACACCTCATTAGAAAGTCAATAGTGGTATCATATTTCCAATCAGATTCCCCATTTGATTTTTTTTTTATTTCGTATTTGAGATAAAATAATTAATTTTAATTATTTTATTTACAAGAAACGCTCTCTGTGGATTTTTCTTCACAAGGTTTGCACCAAGAAATGTTATGTTCCGCTGAGTGTAATCACAATGCTCTACACTCAATTGTGGCATCAGATTTTTGACTTGACCTACCTTTTGATATTTATCCCATTTCTGTTGTGTGAATAGTATAAAATAAAGATAATATTTTTGTATATATTATTCTTGGAACTCTAGGCCTGATAATTTCATGTAGTCGCAGATAGTGGATCTGGAAATATATGTAAAAATATTAGAAAGTTTTTCAAGTAAAAAACCATGTCTTTTCATCATTACATACTTCAATCTTTTCATCCCTAAAAAAGAAAAACTAGGGAAACAAATCAAGATACTGAGCCCGTACCTGGATTTCATGCTCCCAGGGAAACTCCTACAAATTGTTTTGCTACCAATGTATAATAACTATCTGGATAGCCCATCCTTGTAAGGATGGGTCTTGTTAATTATATGAATATGATCTTGAAAGTATCTCCTCAGTTGTGACATGTGGATAACATTGTGAGCCCTATCTAGCTAATGGGTTAGGGAAAGGTGGTAGGGAACCTATCCTACCCTATGATTGATCTCAGAAAGTCCCAAAGAACATCAAGGATAACTTTTCTCTCCGATAAAAAACTAATAAGTTATCCCTCGGCAAATCCTCCAACACATAGATATTGCACTCTGTCTACCCTCTGTTCTGGGGAAAAGGCTTTACTCATCTGTAACTGGGTACCAAATGTCACTTGCAGGACTATTCACAATATATATGAATATTGTGAGTCACAATTATAGAAAAACATCGAGGGTACCCCTAGAAGGTGGATGATCTCCCATATGTACAACATCCCCAAACACTCCACTGAACCATGATCCCTAATATTAAGGAAGTATACTGACTTTTTGAGTTGTTATACTATTTCCCAGATGGTTTCAAGGCCCTTCATTGTTCCTAGAAGCCCTATGATTATTTTTATGGATATGCTACCCATTTCCCCTATGGTATTTCAAGAGACTGCACAACCCACCGAAATTTAGTTCTCTGCCTTAACCTACTTATAGTTGAGGTGTCATGAGAGGAACTCAGTTACACTTCATCTCATATTAGACCACCAAAACTAGCAATTATGATGCTTATACACATTCCCACACCTGTATGTACATGTAAGGGATAATTTTGGAACTCCCACATCGCAAATGGGATCACTTTTTCCATGGATTATGTACATATGATTCCCTCTAGAATATCCATTTGGTACATCGCCTATGGATATCTGAGTCATGAAAGATCTGACATACAGTGTCTCGCAATGGGGACTCTTTCACATGTTCAACAAGCCATGTAGTTGACAATAGTGAATGAAGAAACGTTGCACTCTCCTGCACCACTAGGGTCACCTGTAGGGAAGCTAAGTACTCTGAAACTTCTAAAAATAAGCGATCCCTGTAACTTCCTGGATCTGGAAGACTCTTAGATGTGCCTCGTACCCAATTGGTCACAAATCCTCAAGCACATTTCACATAACGCCAGAGGCTACTGACTAAAAGTGAGGGCCATGGGTGTGATAGTGGGGAAACTATGCCCTCATTGGAAGAGTAACACAGTGGAAGAAAAATAGATAACAATAGTGGAAGTAGTATTAATATACAACAACAAGAAACTATAGAAGACTGATGAAATATATAGCTAGAGCACATATATAAAAATTATGCATGATACATATGTCTTGGAAAGCAGAAAAACATGTCACAATGCTAAAAATATAGCACTAAGCCACATTAAAAGAAAAATAGTAAATAGATCCATACCATCGCAAGACAAAGGTTGGTTCCATGCTCTCCAGCTCTAAGCAGTCAAGTACCAGAAGTAGAAGGTTCCTTGACCTTATCTATACCTACAACAATAAAATCAGTTTGGGCCCAAAAGCATAGACCAATTATGGTGTGAGACTAAATCCTAGTAGGAAACCACCCAGAGATCTTTTCTTAAAGGTGAGAGAATATATATGGTAGGAAATAAGCAAAAGAAGAAGTAAATAAAGAAGTACTCAACAGTAAACATACCTACAGTTCAAAGCATTCAATTCCCTAGAGCAAGTAAACAGATAATTAAAAACGTGTAACCCTTTGGGATGTACTCACAACCTATCCCCTATGTTCATACCTAGCAACCAAAAATATCCCTTTGTGAAGTACAAACAATCTAACCCATCTAGTTTAGCTTTTATAAAGGCTCTCTGAGGAAGAACTCATTGTCAATTACCCTTATAGAAATGTATGAATAAAGACTCTCTAATGAATCAGTCAACATCATTTCCCCATATAGACTTTTAATAGAAACTATAGGAACTCTGCGGAAGTACTCAATGTCAATTCCCTATGTGGCCTCGTAACATAACTACAGACCCTCTGAGGAAGCACTCAACAACAATTTCCCCTGTGGTCTCACAACATGATTAAAATAATGGACACTCTGGAGAAGGCCTTACGTCCATTATCCCTATGGTCTACTACACCTGGTTGCCACGACCCTGTGTCTATCAGAAAGCATGGAATGCGTATAAGACATTGTAAACCTCAAGAACTACATAGCTAATAGTCTACAGCATAATAGCATGGAAGATAATAAAAATCACTCCATGCTACGATACTAGGAATAGAAAGCAAAAAAATAGCATAATAGGTAAACTATAACAAACAGTCAAAAACAAAATATGCATGGGTAAACACTTCCCAAGCATAACAGTTAACACTATTCACATTCAATTATCCTCTATTAATGAATACAAGCATAACAAGAAAACAACATTTCTAAATTAGTAAACACAGAATACCCTATTCAAGGGTATTTGGAACTTTTTCACATATATCTCAAATTCATTCAACGGAGATGCAGAAACCAACTAACTCAGTGTTGGGAGATCTCTAAACATGAAAATCAAGCCCTGAATCATCCAAGAACACTGTAGAAATACAAAAATGTCTAAAACGTTCAATGGAGGATAACTTGAGAAAGACGAGGAATCAGGAAACGAAGCTCAAGCAAAAGGAAGAGATTACCGAGATGATCCCAATGCAATCAGCAGAGTTAGTTTTAGAGAACAGATGCTCACTCGGGGGAACTGACATGATTTTCAGTCGTACAAGTTCTCTCAGACAAACCATAACTTGAAGTAGGGATTTTTTTCCATTAGACGTAACCTCAGTATGTTTAATGAAAGAAATAAAAGACACAACGTGTACTTTAGAAGAACATGGTGTGTACTTGCCTATTCTATACTCTGCTTTAGGTGGTCTCCGGGTAACCACATGGACTTGTGCACGACCTCTACATGGCCAGCACATGGCTACCCGTGGTTACCGAGTACACTACGTGTACTCATAAAGTACACAACATGTACTTCCAAAATTGCCAGAAACTTTTCTTTTTCTAAAAAAAACGAACAGAAAAGGAAAAAATACCTATAAAGAATATCCGGGTTCTTAAAAACACCCCCTACAAAGAAATTCATCCCTAAATTTCCCTAACAAGGTATCATAGAAGAAGAAATGCCAAATAACACTGGACACAATGATCATAAATCAGCCTCTGTCTCCCAAGTATCATCTTACACTCACCCATGCTGCCATAGCACTCATACCAGAGGAGCAGACCATCCATGGAGAACCTTTCTACTTCGATCAATAATATAGATAAGATTCTCCTCGAATGAAGCATCCACCTCTAAATTAGTCTCATCAGGTTGGAATACATGAGACATGTCTGAGAAGTGATGTCAAAGTTGAGAAAAGTGGAAGACGTCGTGTATAACCCGATACCTCTTAAGTAACTGTAACTGATAGGCAATTGGTCCAACTCTCTCCAATACCTCAAATGTCCCAACATACCTTAGTGAAACACTACCATATCTTCTAATCCTTCTATGTCCCATCTTTAGTGTGACATGTTGGAAAACCTAATCCCTGACCTCAAACTCCAGAGGTCATCTCCGCTGATCAGAATAAGACTTCTGTCGAGACTGTGCAACATCCTTTCTCTTTTGAATTAACTCTATCTTCTCTGTGGCCTCTTGGACAAGATGAGGTCCCAACATAGTTTCCTCTCCTACCTCCAGCCAACATAATGGCAATTGGCATGGCCTATCGTACAAAGCCTCATAAGGTTCCGCCTGGATAGTTTCATGAAAACTATTGTAGTCGGAAAACTCCACAAGAGGTATGTGCTTCTCGCAAGAACCTCAAAAATCAAGGATTCATGCTTGCAGCATGTCCTCAACCACCTAAATCGTACATGTGGACTAGCCATCTTTCTGAGGGTGGGAAGCTTCACTCAAAATTACTTGTGTAACCAATGCCATCTGTATCCACTTCCAGACCTGTGAAGTAAAATGAGAGTCCATGTTTGAAATAATGTAGTGTGAGACTCCATGTAAATGTACAATCTCACGGATGCAAAACTGTCCCAACTCATCAAAACTGAAGGTCTCCATGATCGGCAAGAAGCGAGAAACATTAGTGAGTATATCAATTAAAACCCATACCACATCATTCCCTCGATCTGACCTTAGTAAACCTATCCCGAAATCCATCGTAGAATCATTCCGGTTCCACTCAATGAATGGGTATTTGTGAAAAAGACCTGCTGGTCACTAATGCACCACCTTCACCTACTGACGGGTGGAACACCTCATGATGAAACCATTAACATCTATCTTTATACCTGACCACCAACACTGACGGTGAATATCACGATACATCTTGGTGACTCCAGGATGAACTTTCCAAACTAGGGAATGAAAGTCCCATATCAGCTCCTCGTGTATTCCTGTTGGCACCCATACATGCACATAGAAATGAAAGATCTCATCCTCTCCTATGGTCCATCTAGAAATTGGGTCCCCTCCTTACATGCTTTCCCATAGGGCTAGGCCTTCTGAATCTGATAGCCGCCTCATTCGCACTCGATCAAGCAGAGTAGAGGCAATAGCTGTAGAAGAAAGAAAAGCCAGCCCATGTGTGTCATTCACCACCAAATGCATCTCAAAGAACAGAACCATAAGCTGCCACTCAATGTATCCCTCCTAAGCTGCCTGTATCTGAGTCCTCCTTCTCAAAGCATCAACCACTGCATTGCATTTTTCCAATGTGTAGGCAAGCCCGAAGTCAAAGGACTGAAGGTAATCAACCTACCTTCTTTGTCTCAAATTCAAATCTCACTGAGTGAAGATGTACATGAGAATTTTGTGGTCGGTGAAAACAACAAAATTCTCTCCCAGAAGGTAATTTCTCCATCAACGTAAAGCATGAACAACAGTAGCCAACTCAATATCATGTGTTGGGTAGTTCCTCTCATGTGGCCTCAACTTCCGAGACCCATACACAATGACTCCTTCCCCCTAAATAAACAAATCTCTCAGTCCGATACCAGAAGAATCACACTAAACTATATAGCTCTTTTCTGGCTCTAGAAAGACTAGTATCGGTGCTGAAGTCAACCTCCTTTTCAGCTCCTAAAAGGCTGCCTCACATGAATTTTGCCCCAATAACTATTCACCCATCTTATTCGGGCCCGTCAGTGGCACTGCTAAGTGTGATAAGTCTTATATGAAATTCTTGTAGTACCCATCCTACCCTAGAAAACTTTACACCTCAAAGACGTTCTTCGGTAGGTCCCATAAAACTATTGTTCTCACTTTCTCTGGGTCTACTAATAGTCATATTTTTTAGATAACATGACCCAATAAGTGAATATGATACATTCAAAAGTGGAATTTTGAGAGCTTAGAATCAAAATGATGCTCTCTCAATGTACTCAGAACAATATCAAGATGGGTAGCCTGGTCATGTAGAGTGTGGGAGTACACCAATATATCATCCACGAAGACAACCATGAAAGAATCCAAGTATGGACGGAACACTTCGTTCATCATTGAAATGAAAACTGCAGGTGTGTTCGTAGGACCGAATAGCATAACCACGTACTCGTATAGACCATACCTACTTTGGAAGGCTATGAGGGGTATATCAGATGGTATAACGTGCAACTGATGATAACCTGATCTCAATCCAATCTTCGAGAACACCCGGGTTCCTTGAAGTTGATCAAAGAGATCCTTAATACCTGGTAATGGATATTAGTTCTTGACCATCAACTGGTTTATCTTCCAATATTCCACAAAAATCATGAGGGTACTGTCTATATCTATTGCAAATAGAATAGGTGAACCCCAATGGGAATTACTGGGTCGGCTGAAACCCTTTTCCTACAACTCCACCAACTGCTTCTTGAGCTCTTGTAACTCTGCTATAGCAATCCTATAAGGACGAATGGACACCTGTGCTGCTCATAGAAAAAACTCAATGGAAATGTATACCTCACGATCCAATTAAAAACCTGAAAATTCCTCTGGAAATACATCTCTGAAATGATACACCACTAGAGGAATGTCCAACTGTGATGTCCCCTGGTCATCTAGGTATAGACTACCAATCTGGGTAGTAACTCCTCATAACCCATGATGACTGTGTCCTATCTGCTCGCATGGACATCCCATTCAACCTTATAATGAAACGATCTCTCTATTGGTGATGTGAAACTCACCCTACGATGATAAAAGTCGATGTCTGCCTGGAAGGGAACTAACCAGTTCATTCTGAGAATGACATCATAACCTATCATATCTAGGACATAAAGGTTCAATAAGAAGTGACACCAACCAACTTCTAGAGGGTACTCCTTGCACTATCACACACTAGCCATTCTAGTCCCCAACAAAGTGTCTAGTGTCTTTATATCAACAGAAAAAAAGATATATATCTTAAGAATCTCCACAATAGAAATAGATATACAGCAATGTGAAGCCCCTGTATCGAAAATAGTAGAAGCTAATATCGAGGCAATTAAGATCGTAACTCGAACTATAGAGGGTCCTGAATCCTGTTCCTACTGGGTCTTCTCCAATAAAAAAGTTTGACATTCATCGCAGCCCTGTGACCTTACATGACCACTCTAAGCTGATCCACCCTACTATCACTGAAAGCCTGGTGGTTGGCTACCACAGTCATGACATCCACCTCAGCCTGAACGTCTGGAAGAGCTCCAGTTCCCAGATTGATGAGAAATTGGTGGTGCTTCTCTATAATGAGGAGTAATAGAAGAACCCCTGTCACCAGCTGCTGGTGAAATGATCTGATAGAGACGCTGAAGGTGACCCAACTTGCTGCTTGATCGGCACTCCACTGTTTCTCTTGGGCAATGTGGCCTCGTATTCCCGACCATCCCACACTGGTAGCATACCACCTAGATACCTAAAGGTATATCTTGCCTACTCAGATCTTTACGTATAGTCTTCTAGCGGTGCTTCCTGCTATTAGCTGGAGAAGCACTAACTCTGGATGCAGAACCGCCCTAGCCCACAACTCCATAATCTATCAGATTACACTCTTTGATCTGTTCCTGGTTAATAATAGAAGTGATGGAAGTCAACCTAATGATGTTCCCCTGAGCTCGAATCTCTTACCTGAGACCATCCTCAATCTTCTGTGCCAGGAATAACCCATCACCCCCTAGAAAGGGTGTAAATCACTGCAGCTCAGTGAAGTTGGAAGTGAACTCAATAAGAAAAAGAGGACCCTGCTACAAACTCATGAACTCTCAGGCTCGATCGTCCCACAAAGTCTCCAGATAAAAGTTATTATAGAAGGTAAACTGAAGCACCTATATAGTAATATCTTGTTGGAATCCGGCCTATGAGATCATATCCCACCAACTTTTGGAAGAATCTCAAAGCATATACATAGTGAGCTTGACCCTCATTTCAGAAGGTATCTTCAAATGCTCAGAAACCATCAGCATGGCTTCTATCCAGGACTCTGCAGCTTGAGGTCGTCCTTCTCCTGTAAAGGTGGGAGGATGATGCTACTGAAAGACCTATGTCAATTCTGCCATCGACGGGGAATGAGGCGGTACTCCCTATAAGTTCATCATGAACCTCATGATGACCTCTCAGAATAGTGCATCAACACCTATGTTTGGAATGATGGCTGGTGCCAAGACTGGAACAATTGGAGGATCTGATGGAAGTCCTTGATCAGTCATGTTTGGTGTCTGATCATTGCCATGTAACTGGTGTACAACTAGAGTAAATCTCGGTGGAATGACTCTGTAAGGTCAAAAACACACCATAGACCAAGATTGTTTAGGGATGAAAACTAAAAGAGTAAGGAGGGAACAAGAGTAAGAAAGCATTCAAGTTTCCCAAAACATGAATACACGATGTGTATAATGCCTACACGACGTGTTCCCTTATGCCTTTCACATATGCATGTAACTCTACAAAAACTGGTCATGTAACACCCCATTCATGGCATGTTGTCCTTACACACGACATGTACTTGAATCCTCTTCCCCTTCCCGAGTTCCCTCACATGGCTAGGTCACACGGTTATCCTAGAAAAAGACTACATGAAGTCTTAGTAGCAGACACGGCGTGTACTAGATGTGCTTCGCTGACCTGTGTTGTTAGTGACACGACCAAATGCATGGCTCACACTACATGGATTGATCCATGTGGACATGGTGTGCACTAAAGGATTTCCACTGACTTGTGTTGTTAATGACACAGTCGGTTACATGGTTCTACAACATGGCGTGTATATACGGCACACAATGTGTCCTACCAAGGATTCCAAACCCTGAGCCCCTACCCACACTGTCTAAGACACAGTTATAGACTACACGGAGTGTACATATGGTACACAACATGTACTTATGAAAAAAAAATTCTTCCCAAAACGAAGAACACATGGCGTGTATTGAACATTACACGACGTGTCTTATGGTTTTTTATGGACAGTAATCCTCATATACTACTCTATAACCCAGAAACAAACTTAAACAAATATTTAGGTGCCGAATTTCAATCTGTGATGGCCCATACTCCCCACAAATCAAATCTTTGCATCCTATACATGTTATAAACAAGCATAACATTTCAATGATACACCAGATTTCAATCTATAAGGGCCCATAACACCTCAACAACCAATGTTTAGCATTCATTCATACAAAACCTTACACAACCAACCCCATCAAACATTAGATATTTTTATCAAGGAATCTATCAAAACATAATGCATATCTTGCAGAACATCTGTCAAAACAATATTAAAATGCTAATGCAACCTAAATGGCATGGAAAGAATGTATGACATGTGATTTCAAACAAGTGACTATATGATGCATGAGAGAGAATACCCTCAACAAATCGGGTTGAAATAGAAATAGAACCTCAATAACATCATCAATAGTATCACAAAACTTGTGAATCACTCAAGGTAAAAATCAAATCAAATGTAAAATTTCAAAACCAGAAAATTTCCATAATCGAGTTTTACTGGCTTTTCCCTGTACACGGGTTATCTACTCCTGGGCATAGCTTATTACTAAGTACCAATTCCTCCCAATCCCTATATATAGCCTCCAAATAGTAAGTCAATATAAAATAATTCCTCTGATACCACTTTGTAATGTCTCGGTTCTGGAAGCTGCCTAGAGGCGCCCCTTACCCGATTGGTCACATGGCCTCAAGTGCATTTCCCCTAATGCCAGAGGCTGCCGACTACAAGTGATTTCCTTGCGTGTGATAGTGGGGAAACTATGATATCATTGGAAATGTAACATAGTGGAAGATAAAAGAATATCTATAAAGGAAGTAGTAATAAAATCAAACAAAAAAATAGCATAATATTGAAGAAATAAACTGCTGGAGCACATATATAAAAATGATGAATGATACATATCTCTAGGAAAGTATCCAAACATGTCACAATGATGAAAATACAGTATTAAAATAAAGTACAAGAAAAACAGTAAACAAATCCACAGCATCCCAAGCTAAATCTTGGCCCCATGCTCTCCAACTCCAAGCAGTCAAGTACCCGAAGCAGAAGGGTGGTTTCCCTTATCCATGCCTACAACAATATAATCTGTTTGGGCCCAAAACCATGGAAAAAACATGATGGGAGACTAAATCCCAGAAGGAAACCAACACGAAATATGTGCCTAACAGTCAATGAATATATATGGCATGCAATAATGAAAAGAAGCAATAAACAAAGAAGTGCTCAATAGTAAACAATCCTAGAGTTCAAAGCATTCAATTCCACAGAGCAAGTAAACATATAATTAAAAACAGGTAACCCTATGGGATGTACTCACAGCCTATCCCCTCTGGTCCTACCTAAAAACCTCAAACAACCCCATGGGAAGTACACACAGTCTTCCCACTCTGGTTTATCTTTTGTAAAGGCTCTTTGAGTAAGCACTCAATGTCAATTCCCCTTATATCCATGTATGAATAAAGATTTTCTGAGGAAGCACTCAACATCAATTCCCTCTAATGTGTTTTAACAGAAACTATATGAACTCTGAGAAAGAATTCAATGTCAATTCCCCATGTGGCCTCCTAACGTAACTATACACCCTCTGAGGAAGCAGTCAACATCAATTCCCCCTATGGTCTCACAACGTGATATAAATAACGAACACTCTGGGGAAGCCCTTACGTCTACTCTTCCTATGGTCCACTACCCCAAGTTCTCACAGCTCTGTGTACGTCAAAAAGCATGTAAAAGTGTATCGGCCAAAGTAATCCTCATGAACTACGGGGATAATAGTCTACAATGTAATAGCCTGGCAGATAAGCAAAATCATGTCATCCTACAATACTAGGCAAGTAAAGCAAACAACATCCTAACAGGAAAACTATACCAAATACTCATAAATAAAATATGAATGGGTAAACACTTCCCAGGCATAGAAATTAACCCTATTCTCATTCAATTAACCTCTATTCAAGAATACAAGCATAGAATGCAAACAATAGGGCTAAATTAGTAAACATGCAATACCCAGTTCAAGGGTATTGGGAACTTTTGCACATATAACTCAACTACATTCAACAAAAAGGAACAAAACTCCCGCCTCGGTGTAGGGAGATCTCTATATGTGATACTCAATCCTTGAATCTCCCAATAACACCGTAGATCTAAAAAACATCTAAAATTTTCAATGGAGGATAATATGTGAAAGATGAGGAATCATGAAACAAATCTCAAGAAGAAGGAATCGCTTACTGAGTCGACCCTAATGAACTCAGCGTTGATCAATTTAGAGAAAAGATGCTCACTCGAGGGCTTGGAGAAGATTCATGGCCGTACGGGTTCTCTCAGAAAAACAAGACCTAGAAGTAGGGCTTTCTGGCGATTAGACGAGGCCCAAACATTTTTAATGAAAAAAATACACAGAATGTACTTTTGATGTACACGGAATGTACTTGCCTTTTCTATACTCTGCTTTAGGCATTCTCCAGGACACCACATGGTTGTGTGCATGGCCACTATACAGTCATCACATAGCTGCCTGTGGTAACTGAGTACATGGAATGTACTCATAAAGTACACGGCTTGTACTTAAAAAATTTATAAAAACTCCTATTTTTAAAAAAAATGACCTGAAAAGGAAGACATACATGAAAATAAGATCATGGTTCTTACAAACTCGAGACTTCCTGATAAGGGAATCTACTAAAATGTTTCCCTTTTCAAATGTATAGACTATCTTGAATTCATTGTCTTGTTGGATGTTTAACTAGAATCGCCACTACTAGATTATGTCTCTCTAAATGATTATGCACCTAAGGCTCTATTTGTAACATCCCAAGTAAGTAATTAATAATAGATATTTTTATCTATGTATAGTAATGAATTAGATAGTGTTTTGGAGGCTTAAAATGAAAATAAATCCAATCTTAAGCATGGAATACACTAATATTTTTAAAAGATTGTTTTACTGCCTTTTTATGGAAATCCATTTTTAAATCTATATTTTGAAAATTTTATAAGCTATGTTTGTAAAAATAAACTTATTCTTTATTATTGGGACATCAGTTTTTACTTTGTGTGAATTTTTGGTATTTTTCTGATAATGTTCATTTTTAATGAATAGTGAAAAATACTGCATTTTACATCAAAACTGCTTTATAATATAATTTATTTATATGATTAGATTATCTTTTTAATTGGTTTTAAAGTTAAATTAGAATATATTTTTACCATTTAATCCAATTGCGGTCATTAGTATTAATTTTACTTTGGAATTGGGCATAATCTAATGCCAAAATTTTCAAAGATATTGTTTCAAAAAAACCCGCTATTTGTTTTGACAACAGGAATTATTTTTAAATCAATTATTGCAATTTATGTGTTTGGAATTTGGTGAAATTGATTACATATTTGGAATCAGAAGGTCCAAATTATATAATCAAGACTCTTTTGTTTTTGGACATTATGAATAGTAACGACGGTAATTATCTTTAATTATCTTGATTAATGAGTAATCAGGTAGTTAAGGATAATAAAATAATATCATAATAATAAAAAATTACACCAAAATGTGTCTTAAGGCTACTGTTTGTCTCATGGCCAACCATGGGATTCCTTGTGCCAATATTGGGGGCCCCATGAAATCAGTTTTGTGAGAAAGTGACTTTTTATCTTTTTATTTTTAAAGAATGTTAAATGTAACAAAGAATGTATCATCTAAGTAAAATATTTTTAATTTTGTCTACATAAATGATCTTTTGGACTCTAAATATTCATTGGAGAGATAAAAAGAGTTCCTACATCATAGTATTTTTTTCATAATTTTTAGACTTTATATAAATTAAATTATTTATGACATCATGATGATGCAATGATTACCTCATTAATAAAGGATTTAAATAAAATGAAACGATAATGTAAAATCTATAACCTAAACATGTCCAAAACCTATTTGATGAGTGGATTTCGAACCCGTATCACCTTACCCTCTAATTATTTCAATGATGGTCCTTTGAATCTGAAAATCATTTTCAAATAAAGTAACATTTCTTTACTTTCCAAGAGTGCCCCTCCTCTCCTCTTATAAAAGGCCCCCACCTATACCTACTTACCCACACTTCCAAAGCCTTTGGCTCAGCCAAAACCTGCCCATTTTGTCTCTATACTTCCATATATTACTCCTTGAAGCCTCAATTTGGGCAGAAGTCTTCCCAAGGAATCCTTTGAGCTCAAACCAAAGGGAGTTACCCGATTTTAAGGCAATGTATTCACTTGAGTCCTTTTGTTTTATTTTTCTTCTCCAACCCCCTAAAATCTTTTTATTAATTTATTTTGTAACAAATACAGTATCTTAAATATACTAGGATGTTGTTATAAGATGTATTTGAGCTACAATTACACACACCTACATCTAATGGTTAAAGAACATACTGTTTCCGTGGATGTGAATTTCTGCCTCCCGAAACGATGATTGTTCAACATTCTTTTAACACCTTCAAAGGTGGCCATTAAGATGAAACTATATTTATATATGATATATAATATGTTTATGTTTTCCTTAAGATTCTTTATTTTTCATTTTGGGCATACCTTTATGGTTCCCATTATGGGTAAACGCGATATCTTCATTTATGGAAGTGCGGACTACCGCCCCCTCAAAGTGATTTGATTCGTTAAATACCATATATGGGACATATAAAGGACAGAGTTATGATATTATATATTATATTACACTGGAATTATAATATACCTTTATATCATTATGATTCCATTCTATAAAATACGAAATAGAAATGAAAGTAGCGTTCATGCGTACGTACATCTTACCGTCTCCACGAACGGTGCATTTCACTTCTTACTTCTAAATGATTATCTATTATTATAAATTCATGCATGTACTGGATATATATGACATATATTATATCTATATCATGAATACCATTATGGATATAATGGATTCATGTACAACTTGTAATTATAAAGGGCTTATTTTTTACTCAAGTACCAATGATCGTTAAAACGACCGTTATTAACTTAAATAATTACATAGTGTTCATGACATGGAAATAAGTGATATAAAAGGAATAATGAACTTCAAAAAGGTTCTTAAACAAGTAGAAATTAACTCAAGTTTATTATTCAGGAGATTAAAGAACGACTGAGTCAAGTCGGACCCGAGGTATGGGACTTCGTCTCAATCTCCTTTCATTGAGGCATATTTTTTTTATACAAAAACTTTTTTATATGGTGTATAAACCCCTTTGACTTTAACATTTATTCAAAAGGAATCTTTTTTATACGAAGCATTTACTAAACGACAAAAGGGAATGTTTTTGTCGTACGTATGCGGCGACAACGACTTCTCTGCCACCGTGACCATTATTTGAGTTTCGGCTTCCTCTACAAGCCATACCTTCTTTTTAAAAAGAAAAATAAATACCATGTTTTACTTTTCGTTTATTTTGGTATTGAAAATGGTTTTCATAATGTTTTTATATCAATGTGTTGTATTGATATTTTGTGATTGAAAGGTGGGAATTTTATGATTCCTTTATGCATGTTTTATGTGATACGATTATGTTGAGGTTCTTGGGAATTATTATGAAGACGGGTGGTTCCGTGATAAACTAAGGGTAGGTGAGCCCGATATAGCTCTCTAATGCATTGGGTAACGCGAAGGAGTGAAATGTTAAGGTTTCTTCGAAGAGATTTAGGGAATATACTGTGGTGGGTATTCCAAACGTAACCAAGAGGGTTACTCCCTACGTAAGAATGTTATGAATGCCTCAAGTTACCTTTATGTCTTATGATTTCTATGATTTATTCATGATTTCATGAGGTATGTTAAAGTACTATTGTTTTATGGGTAAAGTATGATTTCATTCTTATGTATATATGAACTTATTTTTCCTTTCTATATTTTTATAACCCATACTGAGCTTTTTATGCTCATCCCAAGTCTTTTTTGAAATGTTTTTCACAGGTCAAGGGAAAGGTACATGATATGATGATAGTGTCAAGGAAGTGTCAAGAAAGAATCCATGTTTTATTTTAAATATGTTCCATTGATGGGAAAAAATGAATAGTTTCTTTATGTAACCACATTGTTTAAATGTGGAATGTAATGAAAGTTTTATGATCAAATTCTCTAAAACTCTAAACCTGAAAAAATCCTCAATGTGTAATCTTGTAATAACTCAAGATTAAGTATGGTTTAAGGCTGGGGCCTTATAGTTGGTATCAGAGGTCGGTTTAGATAACTTTAGGAGTTAGAATTCTATTAAATGATTATCCAAAAATATTTTTTTTGTGAAATGATATAGAATTTGAAGATTACCATGTTGCTTCATCTAAGACATGTTTGTTCAGAATGATTTTCCACATAGGAAACAGGGAAGTAGTGCTAGGAAGGCATACAGAAGGAAATAACCTTCCGAATCAGCATCCTGAGATGGTCGGAATTGGAACTGAACAGTTTGTTGCTGTAATGGAGCAGTTGACTCAAGCGATAAATGGTGGTGGTATCCATGCATGAGATCAGCCAGATAAACCGCAGAGGAACATGTCAGTGGTGGAACATTTCATGAGGCAACATCCCCCATCATTCAGAGGATCATCTGACCCTGTGTTAGCTGAAGGGTGGATTAAAGCACTGGATAGTATTTTTGATGTCATGGGGTGTTCAGAAAATCAAAAGGTTAGTCTTGCTATTTACCATTTGGAGGGTGAGGCAGATTAGTGGTGGTCTATGGTTAAAAATACCAGGGACGCCGATAAGATTTATGCTCTTGACTAATATGAATTCAAAGGTATGTTTCTTGAGAAGTATTTTCCTAAGGCTGTTCCACTTAGGATGGAAAAGCAATTCTTGGAATTGAGGCAAGACAAAGACTCAGTGGCTGCCTATGAAGAAAGGTTCACTTGATTGGCAAGGTATGCTCCAAATTTTATCCGAGACCTTGATAGTAAAATCAATCATTTTTACTTAGGATTAAAGCCAAAATATCGAAGGGCATTAGCTTCTCGTGAGTTTAAAAGTTATGAAAAGATTGTTCGATGTGCTGAGAATGTGGAAATGGAGTTTTTCGATGATCAAGTGTTCTATAACAACCAGCAGAAGAAGAGACCGAGGTGGCAGGAAAAAGGTAGGAATTCTTCAAAAAAGTCTGATGGTAAGAAAACTAAGTTTCCAGTTTGTGATAAATGTGGAAAAATGCATGCTGGGGAATGTCTTCTAAATTAGGGAAAGTGCTACCGATGTGGTAAGATGGGACATAAGGCTTGTGATTGCACTGAAAAAGATCAAGGTGAAGGTAAGAACAAATTTGATTTACAGTTAGTGAAATGTTTTAAGTGCAATAAGATGGGTCACTATGCAAACAAGTGTCCGACAAAGAGCTTGAGTGATGGGAAGCAGTTAGACTACAAGCAGAAAGGTGTGGTGAAATCCTTTCAACTACTTCAGTAAATGTTGGGCCATCAAATGAAGTTGTATCAGGTACTTTGTTTGATTTTTTTCAGATTGTGCCAGTGTGTTGTTTGATTTGGGGTCTACACATTCTTTCATCTCTGAAACCTTTTCTAGTAAAATGAGAATACCATCTCAAGAAATGACTCCTAAACTTTTGGTAAAAACACCTGGGGGAAATGTTGAGGCAAAAAGAATTTATAAGAATCTTCCTATCCTTATCTGTGGAAAGAACCTACTTGAAAACCTTATTGTTCTACCTCTAGTAGAGTTTGATGTTATCATGGGTATGGATTGGATCTCTATTTACCATGCTAAGAATGACTGTAGAGATAAAGAAGTTTCTTTTCAGAAATACTTTCAGTTTGTGTACAAGAATGAACTCTTACTCTTGATAACATATCAAGAGTCCGAGAAACTTGTAAAAGATGGAAATGAATGTTACCTTGCACATATTGTTGAAAACAAGGGAACTGTTCAAATTAATGATGTGCCAGTGGTAAATGAGTATCCTGATGTTTTTCCTGAGGAGTTTCCTGGAATAATACCAGATTGGGAAGTTGAGTTTACTGTTGACTTAGTTCCTGATGCTAAGCCAATTTCAAAACCCCCTTATCGAATGGATCAAATTGAACTTTTAGAGTTGAAGGAGCAATTGCAAGATTTATTATATAAAGGCTTCATTCGACCTAACACATCACCATGGGGTGCTCCTGTTTTATTTGTTAAAAAGAAAGATGGTTCTATGAGACTTTTCATTGATTATAGAGCCTTGAATAATATCAATGTTAAGAACAAATATCCTTTGCCTCATATCGATGATTTGTTTGATCAGCTCTAGGGAGCTCATTATTTTTCAAAGATTGACATGAGATCGGGGTACCATCAGCTGAAGGTAAAGGAAGCAGATGTTCCGAAGACTGCGTTTCGTACAAGATATGACCATTATGAATTTGTAGTAATGCCTTTTGGGCTAACCAATTCACATGTTGTATTCATGGACTTAATGAATAGAATTTTCCATGAGTTCTTGGATAAGTTTATGGTGGTTTTAATTGATTATATTTTGGTGTTTTCTAAAAGTAAAGAGGAGCATGAAAGACATTTAAGGGTTATCTTGCAAGACTTAAAAGAAAAGAAACTTTATGGAAAATTCAGAAAGTGTGAGTTTTGGTTGCAACAAATTTCTTTCCTTGGTCACATTGTTTCTAAAGATGGGATAACTGTTGATCCTGCAAAAAAAAGTTGTGGAAGACTGGCCAAGACCCACAAATGTAACTGAGATTCGTAGTTTCCTTGGTTTGGCAGGCTATTACCAAAGTTTTTTTAGAAATTTTTCACGGTTATCTAGTCCAATTACTAAGCTAACTCGGAAGGGTGTTAAGTTTATCTGGACAAAAGAATGTGATGATTGTTTTCAGGAATTGAAATGAAGATTGGTGAATGCTCCATTTTTGCACTACCTTCCAAGAATGGTGAGTTTGTTATATAAAGTGATGCTTTATTGAAAGGAATTTGTTGTGTCTTAATGAAGAATGATCATGTAATTGCTTATGGTTCACGTCAGTTGAAAACTCATGAGGTAAATTACCCTACACATGATTTGGAATTAGCTGCTGTTTTTTTTTCTTTACAAATTTGGAGGCATCATTTGTATGGAGTAAAGTGTGAAATATATACCAATCACAATAGTTTAAAGTATATATTCACTCAGAAATAATTGAACATGAGACAAAGGAGATGTCTAGGATTAATCAAGGACTATGATTGTACAATTAATTACCATATAGGAAAAGAAAATAAAGTGGTTGATGCTTTGAGTCAAAAAAGTAATGCTTCATTAGTAATGTTGCGTTTGGAACATGGTCCTTTGGTTAAGGATTTGATGAACTTTGGCATAGAAGTTATTGGTGCAGGATGTTCTTCTATTTTGATTCAGGTATTAGTGATATCATCTCGATCAGACAAAATCAAGCAAGCACAGAAGCAAGACAGTGAGTTGCAGAAAAAGGAAGAGCTGGTTCAGAAGGGTAATTTGCCTGAATTCGACATTGATAATGATTGCATTTTGAGATTTGGGAAGAGATTGTGTGTGCCTTGTGATTCATAGTTGAAGAGAGAGATGTTATGTGAAGCTCATAGTTCTCCGTTTTCAGTTCATCCTGGCAGTACTAAGATGTACAGAGATCTGCGGGAGTATTATTGGTGGGATGGAATGAAAAGAGATATTGCTGATTTTACTGTGAAGTGTTTGACATGTCAATAGGTTAAAGCAGAGCGGTAGTTACTGAAAGGGATGCTTCAGCATTTACCAGTGCCAGAGTGGAAATGGGAGAATATATCCATGGAATTTGTTGTGGGATTACCGAAGACATCTCGAGGTAATAATGTAATCTGGGTTATTGTTGATCGCTTGACTAAGTCTGCTCATTTCCTTGCTCTACGAGATACTTTTTCCCTAGAACAACTTTACCGTTTGTATCTTAAAGAGATAGTCAGGTTACATGGAGTTCCCCTCTCTATTGTATCTGATCGTGATCCTAGGTTCACTTCTATCTTTTGGAAAGGCCTTCAGAAGTCGTTGGGTACTGAATTAAATTTCAGTACAACATTTCATCCTCAATTAGATGGGCAGTCAGAATGAACAATTCAGACCTTGGAGGATATGCTACGAGCTTGTTCGATGGATTATCAAGGAAGTTGGGAACAAAATCTTTCTTTGGTTGAATTTTCATATAATAACAGTTTTTATTCCAGTATAAAGATGGAACCATTTGAGGCGTTATATGGGAAGCAGTGCCGAACTCCAGCATTCTGGGATGAAGTGGGTGAAAGGAAGTTGATGGGACCATCATTGGTAGATGAGATGGCAGGAAAAGTTCAGCTGATTCAGAAGTACATGAGAACAGCTCAGACCAGGCAGAAGAGTTATGCGGATAACCGGAGGAAGGATCTATCTTTCGAGGTAAGTGATCATGTTTTTCTCAAAGTCTCACCATGGAAAAGTGTGATGCGATTTGGTAAGAAAGGAAAGTTGAGTCCAAGGTTCTTTGGACCATATTAAATTCTTCAGAGAGTTGGATCAGTTTCATTCTGGGTGGATTTACCTCCGAGTTTATCTCAGGTACATAATGTTTTTCATGTTTCGATGCTGAGAATGTACATGCCAGATCCATCTCATGTTTTGAGTCCAGAGGTAGTTCAGCTGGAAGAGAACCTATCTTATGAGGAACAACCGGTCCAGATTCTTGACCATATGGAGAAAGTGATACGGAATAAGGTGATTAATCAGGTAATGGTTTTGTGGAAAAACCACATGATGGAAGAGGCAACATGGGAATCTGAAAATGCAATGAGGGATATGTACCCCTATTTATTTGATAAGTAAATAAATTGTGGGGATGCAATTTTCTAAAGGGGGGAAGGATGTAACATCCCAAGTAAGTAATGAATAATAGATATTTTTTTCTATGTCTATTAATGAATTAGATAGTGTTTTAGAGGCTTAAAATGAAAATAAATCCAATCTTAAGCATGGAATACATTAATATTTTTAAAAGATTGTTTTACTGCCTTTTGATGGCAAACCATTTTTAAATCTATCTTTTGACAATTTTATAAGCTATTTTTGTCAAAATAAACTTATTATTTATGATTGGGACATCAAAATTTAATTTGTGTGAATTTTTTGTATTTTTCTGATAATGTTCATTTTTTAATGAATAGTGAAAAATACTGCATTTTACATCAAAACTGCTTTTTAATCTAATTTATTTATATGATTAGATTATCTTTTGAATTGGTTTTAAAGTTAAATTAGAATATATTTTTACCATTTAATACAATGGTGGTAATTAGGATTAATTTCACTTTGGAATTGGGCATAAACTAATGCCAAACTTTTCATAGATATTGTTTCAAAAAAACCCGCTATTTGTTTTGACAACGAGAATTATTTTTAAGTCAATTATTGAAATTGCTGTGTTTTGAATTTGGTAAAATGGATTACATATTTGGAATAATAAGGTCCAAATTATGTAATCAAGACTCTTTTGTTTTCGGACATTATGAATAGTAATGACTGTAATTATCTTTAATTATCTTGATTAATGAGTAATCGGGTAGTTAAGGATAATAAAATAATATCATAATAATAAAAAATGACACCAAAATGTGTCCTAAGGATACTGGTTGACTCATGGCAGACCATGGGATTCCTTGTGCCAATCATGGGGTCCCCATGAAATCAATTTTGTGAGAAAGTGACTTTTTATCTTTTTATTTTTAAAGAATGTTAAATGTAACAAAGAATGTATCACCTAAGTAAAATATTTTTAATTTTGTCTACATAAATGATATTTTGGACTATAAATAGTCATTGGAAAGCTAAAACGATTTCCTAAATCATAGTAGTTTTTTCATAATTGTTATACTTTAAATAAATTAAATTATTTATGACATCATGATGATGCAGCGATTACCTCATTAATAAAGGATTTAAATAAAATAAAATGATAATGTAAACTCTATGACCTACATATGTCCAAAACCGATTGGATGGGTGGATGTCGAACCCTTATCACGATACCCTCAAATTATATCAATGTGGGACCTTTTGAACCTGAAAATCATTTTCAAATAAAGTAACATTTCTTTACTTTCCAAGAGTGCCCCTCCTCTCCTCTTATAAAAGGCCCCCACCTCTACCTCCTTACCCACACTTCCAAAGCCTTTGGCTCAGCCAAACCCTGCCCATTTTGTCTGTCCACTTCCCTCTCTTACTCCTTGAAGCCTCACTTTGGGCAGAAGTCTTCCCAAGGAAGCCTTTGAGCTCAAACCAAAGGGAGTTACCCGATTTTAAGGTAATGTATTCACTTGAGTCCTTTTGTTTTATTTTGCTTCTACAACCCCCTAAAATCTTTTTATTCATTTCTTTTGTAACAAATCCAGTATCTTAAATATACTAGGATGTTTTTATAAAAAGGATTCGAGGTACACTTACACAATCCTACATCTAATGGTTAAAGAACATACTGTTTCCGTGGATGGGAATTTCTGCCTCCCGAAACGATGATTGTTCAACATTCATTTAACACCTTCAAAGGTGGCCATTAAGATGACACTATATTTATATATGATATATAATATGTTTAAGTTTTCCTTAAGCTTCTGTATTTTTCATTTTGGGCATACCTTTATGGTTCCCATTATGGGTAAACGCGATATCTTCATTTAAGGAAGTGCGGACTACCGCCCCCTCAAAGTGATTTGATTCGTTAAATACCATATGTGGGACGTATAAAGGATGGAGTTATGATATTATATATGATATTACACTGGAATTATAATATACCATTATATCATTATGATTCCATTCTATAAAATATGAAACAGAAATGAAAGTAGCATTCATGCGTACGTACGGCTTACCGTCTCCATGAACGGTGCATTTCATTTCTTACCACTAAATGATTATGTAATATTATAAATGAATGCATGTACTGGATATATATGACATATATGATATCTAAATCATGAATAACATTTTGGATATAATGTATACATGAACAACTTGTAATTATAAAGGGCTTATTTTTGACTCAAGTACCAATGATCGTTAAAACGACCGTTATTAACTTAAATAATTACATAGTGTTCATGGCATGTAAATAAGTGATATAAAAGGAATAATGAACTTGAAAAAGGTTCTTAAACAAGTAGAAATTAACTCAAGTTTATTATTCAGGAGATTAAAGAACGACCGAGTCACATCGGACCCGAGGTATGGGACTTCATCTCAATCTCCTTTCATTGAGGCATATTTTGTTTTATACACAACCTTCTTTTATATGGTTTATAAACCACTTTTACTTTTACTTTTATTAAAAAGGAATCTTTTTTATATGAAGCGTTTACTAAACGACAAAAGGGAATGTTTTGGTCGTACGTATGCGGAGACAACGACTTCTCCGCCGCCGTGACCATTATTTGAGTTTCGGCTTCCATTACAAGCCATACCTTTTTTTTGAAAGAAAAATAAATACCACGTTTTACTTTTCTTTTATTTTGGTATTGAAAATGGTTTTCATAATGTTTTTATATCAATGTGTTGTATTGATATCTTGTGATTGAAAGGTGGGAATGTTATGTTTCCTTTATGTATGTTTTATGTGATATGATTATGTTGAGGTTCTGGGGCATTATTATGATGACGGGTGGTTCCGTGATAGACTAAGGGTGAGTGAGCCAAATATAGCTCTCTAATGCATTGGGTAACGCGAAGGAGTGAAAGGTTAAGTTTTCTCCGAAGAGATTTAGGGAATATACTATGGTGGGTATTCCAAACATAACCAAGAGGGTTACTCCCTACGTAAGAATGTTATGAATGCCTCAAGTTACCTTTATGTCTTATGATTTCTATGATTTATTCATGATTTGATGAGGTATGTTAAAGTACTTATGTTTTATGGGTAAAGTATGATTTCATTCTTATGTATATATGAACTTATGTTTTCTTTCCATATTTTTATAACCCATACTGAGCTTTTTATGCTCATCCCAATTCATTTTTGAAATTTTTTTCATAGGTCAAGGGAAAGGTACATGATATGATGATAGTGTCAAGGAAGTGTCAAGAAATAATCCATGTTTTATTTTAAATATGTTCCATTGATGGGAAAAAGTGAATGCTATCTTTTTGTAACCACTTTGTTTAAATGTGTAATGTAATTCAAGTTTCATGATCTAATTCTCTAAAACTCTAAACCTGAAAAGATCCTCAATGTGCAATCTTGTAATAACTCAATATTAAGTAAGGTTTAAGGCTGGGGCCTTATACTCTTGGTATGAGTAAACCAAAAAATGTTCTCCCAAGGCGTAGCGCCTCCACATTCTCAGGGTGAAGACTACATTGGACGACACCAAATAGTACTCCATATATTCTTATTCATGGGGTCCCCATAACCTCAACCTGTACTTGGTAAATACTATATCATGGTCGACAAAGAGAAGACAAAGGTACCTACGAACATGGCTGGTGAGTAAACTCATCCAACTGCATGAGGCTATACACATAAAGCGTATGGAATACCCCACATGTCCTTCCATATCTTGGAAGGAGAGTGACCATAAACCACACAATCTATCATACCGACTAGTGGAATTCCAATCAAAAGGAGTTCATGAAGGAATACTTCACTGAAAAACCCTTCCAAGACTTCACAAGTCAGATGGACTCATCCAGTACACCAAAATAATATCTACATTTTTCAGCACCGACTCCCCCTTACAGTTTTGTTTTCGTCACAAGAATACATCATTGTGTGTGATATAACCCTCTTCCTTGTGAATTCAATGCTATGTTGAAAAACAATGACACGTGATTACACTGATTCCACGTTTCACCTCCGTAAATTCTCAAGCAGGAAGCATGGAGGGAAGAGAACCTCACCGAGTGTCTAACAAGATCAACTACAAAAAAATAGAAAAGACACATTTTGTATATCTAATCATCTCTGTGATACTGGATGATAAACATTAATAGAATGTATCTTCATGTGTCCCCAACCGCCAGCTCCCTGAGTGTGATTTTGGGTATCTAGTGGTGGTGGATGGACTTCATAGCATCTTCCACCAACCATAGTTCTTATTGATCTTCTTCTAGCACCAATTCCTTTGTGACTACCATATCCCCACTTGAGAGACCCCTAAACACAGTGTTTTCTCTACTGTGGTAGTCTATCTACCATCTTCCTTGAAATATCCACACATCTAGTCAGAAATTCTCAGGCCATGTGACATGGCCCAACACAATAATAACAGTAGCCCTCTAATGGATGCCTTGGTGCCCTACATTATCCCAGAACATGTTCCAGAGTTTGGTTATGGAAAGGCCTCCTACAATAAGGCACTGACAACTGACATCTACTAGACACAATAGTTGTATCAGTCTATTATTCATACTACTAGATCTATCTAACTGGTGTCACATTAAAAAAATTTCTCTTTCACCAGTGCATACTCCAACACCCCGGAATACGTGGGGATGAAAAATGTTACTATGATACCATGAATTTACCTACAAAATACCTTCTCAAAATTTGGTTCTTGGAAGTAGAAATCATGGATCATTCCCATATAGTAGAATCGTAAGGTCTATTACCCTATTAGTGTACTATTCCACCATCATCTATTCCTACCAAAACTATAATAGATATTGAATCCAAATGGATTGAAAGAAGGTGGGTTATTACTCCTCACCAATCTATTTATGGAAGTTGTCCCATGAGAGTTATAACTCATCAAGTATCTGAATAACCAAAATCCACCAATTTCCATCCACTCCATGGAAAATACTTGTTGTCAAAGAAAACATCTGATCATTCAGTGTTCAAAAATCTTTAAGAGGTGAACCACCAATACTAGCCAATAGCTAGCTTCCTAAGGATCTAGCTCACCACATAACCACAATAGTCTCTGGCACTAGAAATCACAAATTGAACTCAACCTATGAACAACCTCATCCTACTCTGATGGAACTTACTACTTCTCCAAAGGTGTAGCTGTTTCTATATTACCACATGGAGGAAGGGGATCACATGATGGACCTTGAACGGATGACTCGTCACTCAGAATGTCATCGTCATGAACCTGAGCTTATATCCTGGCTGGTTATCATCATGGAGGCATCCTATATCCATCAAGGACTACCACAGTCAATTGATAATATATATATATATATATATATTCATATATATCAATAATGATGGGGAGATGACTCAAGAAGAACAATTTAATAGTCAATCCTATATGATGCATGTACCATTGTTCTTTATAACAGATGTCTCTGTATGCCAAGATGACCAATGGGTAATTAGGGTCCTAGTAAATGGATATGTAAGTCGTCACACCATCACTGAACTCCTTGACTAAAAGACTCTCTCAATACACATTGAATTTTTTTCACTAAAACCCAACCAATTTATTTTTAGGAAACATCCAAACAATGAATTATAGAACAAACTATCTCTGATACCACTTTGCCCCGACCCGACCCATGCATAGGCTCAAGAAGCAACTACCCCTAGCCCGCCTTCATAGGCTAGGCTGTGGTGACTAGCGTCAATGTCACAACAAACACAGGGAGGCCTTTTCATGTGAACCTATTCAACCACACAGATCCAAATCAATTTAAAAGTGGAATGGGAAAGGAAAACAAGATACAAAACGACTACATATAACCCAAAAACATGCATCAACCTCTAAAAAGTATATTTTTATGTGCTGTAATGGAAATAAAATGGAAAAAGGGAAGAAATACACGCCCAAAAAGAAAAAGTTCTATAACATGGATGTAACTAGAGAGTAAAATGGCTAAAAGGCTCATCTTCTAGATCCCAATCTTTGACCACCATACGCGGTCCAAGCACCCTTATCCGTAAGATCCTCTAAAGACATGATCAACATATTTATCGTATGCATAGTGTACATCACATATGGGGAAGCCCCATGCATGTGTGAGTATAAAAATACATTGTAGGAAACCCTGAAAAAGATAAGGGAAAGCTGTAAGAGATACTCAGAAAAAAGAAAAGTATTATATAAGACAAGGTATAGTAAAAGGAGTGATGTTCAACCCAATAAGAGAATTATGTACGCTCATCCTAAGTCGAGGAGCTAGAAACAGTGAGAATTTGAACTTATTGTTGAGTCTTCACAACCATTAATTGGCTATTTTACTGATACAACCATTAGAATATTGACATGGAATGCACATGGAATACCCCCACGCATCATCAACTCTCCTGGATAGAGAGTAACCAAAACACAAGGAGTGAAAACTACAATATGATATATATAATCATGATCCACCCAAGAATACCAAAAAATAGAATAAGAGTATCTCCATCTCACAACTAATCCTAGGAAATGAGTTTCCAAATGTTTTAAAAGTAACCACCAACGATGGGTAGCATTGGTCACATCTACCCTAAACACGTAAGTCAAATAGACTCAATGAATACACATTGATACTATCCTATTTGGGTGGATCTACCTCACCCACATGGTTTTAGGTCATGTCACAATGATGTTTCCCAATGGGAAAAGTTTAAATCCTTCTCATGTGTCTAAAGGTATTTCAAAACATGTCTCTTCACTGGTCCTCATAGCTAAGAGATCATGTGTCAAGGTCGAGAGCCCACTTCCCAGCACCTCTAGAGTGTATGATAGGTACTTCCATTAGTAAACACCACTTCTATGCCTCGCTTAAGGGTAATACACTAGAGGGTAATACTGAAAGTGTCATTAGTGAACAACACAAGCCATCCCACTTCAAGGGTAAGCCTGAAAGGGTCATCAGCGAATACAACAACCCATCGAAGCTGGAAGGTAAGCCTAAAATTGTCATTGACAAATGCCACTGCCCAGCCTCGATGAAGGGTAATACACTGGAGGTTAAGACAAAAAGTGTCATAGGAGAATTCCATTTCCCTTCCCTGCTAGTGAGTAATCCCTATGTGTCAAAGGTGAACTCCACATCCCAGCCCCGCTGAAGGTTAATACAGTAGAGGGTAATATTGATACTGCTTTGGTCATCCCTATTGGATGGTACCTCTTGGAAAGCATTGAGGAAATATACTACAGTCCTCAGGTATCACACTGGAAAGGCCTCACACCCATAACATATAAAAATTATCTCTTAAGCTATTATGGATGGCCCCATCTTCTTCTACATGAAACAACACTCAGGATATACTAATCGTAGGCCAAAATATGAGTTCAGAAGAAGTATATATGAGAGGTAAAAGATTCATAAAGTGGTATATAGCTCATGTGTGGCCCACACGACATGAAACCCTACCCCATCACCTAGAAATTTACCTAGTCATACTCTAGAACATAACTGTGGCCATGTAACCCTAGGTGTTCCAGTGTAATCCAATAGTACATGACATCTCTAACTAGAAGAACGTAGAGTGCACAATGCTCTATACAAGTCGAAAATTGGATTAAATGTAGCCAAACTGACTAGACTCTTCATATGGTTCCTGATAACCTAATGGATAATAACATCACGATCCTTATTAGAAAACGTAGATGATCGACTATTCCTTTTCCCGAATCAGAATCTAGATGAAGAAACTGCATTTTGCAGCATTCCATATGAACGATGATTCATGGGGCCCACACCTCAATCCAAGAACATATCATATGGATCAAACCATTTCAATCTTCATGAGAAAAAAAATACAGGATTGAATATTTTTTTCCAAATTTAACACCCAACAACAAAGTCCCATTTCACTGCCCAACGCCCGAACTGAGATTCGTGGGGCCAACAAATAGATTTCAGTTTAAGCCCTTAAAATATGTATTGAATCATCTGCCTAAATTGTTGGGTCCTGACGCTGCTGATGGCTCTCCAATTCAATGTTTTGTGGAAGAGTTATGACAGATGAAAGATTCTGCAAAAATATTATTATTATTATTATTATTATTTGGTGTTTCGTGGACTAGAACCTTAAACCAGAAAACCAAATCCAAAATTGGCCTTGAATCAGCCTTCATAAATTCATTCACATCACAACTAATGATGAAACAATTGGATGTAATATTCTGGAGTTACAGAGTTTAATGATTTAATAATAATAATAATATTATTATTATTATTTATGAATTTTGGGGACCCGAGCCACATGCCTAAGATATAAATTCTTAAACTAGATTCAAAAGGTAAACCTCGATAATAAGAACATGTTTCCACATAAGAAACACAGAATGGATTCTCTATTTAGGAGTTATGGTGATTTGAATCTGAAATTAGATGACCAGGCCCACTCTAGCCCGATCTAACAAATTTGGCCCGACCCAGCTACAGTGGCCCACAATGGCTCCACTTCTCTGTCACACTAGTGCTCCATGATTCCACCTGTGCACCCCCACACTTCCTCATGGAATGCCACTACTGTGAGGCTTCGCTGCCACCATGAAGATTGCCTCCATGTGCTGATTGTCCTTTGATCGACCACCAGGGACACCGTAGTTCTCAAAAAATTATTATGAGACAATATCTGAGGTCCTCAGATCACGATCTACACTACTGTGTGCTCTGCTTTATGTTTCTCCACATTTTGACATGATAAAATGTAGGCATCGCTTCCTCTCACTATGGCGCATCCTCCGACACCTGAAACTCAAAATCATCCTAGATCAAAAATCCTTTGATCATGACCTTCATATATCCATATTCCATTAGAATGTTTTATTTTATTTCTGCATGTTGAAAAGTAAACGACTAAGAACTATGAATATCAATGAAGAATAGAGAATAATTAGTGATACAGAAATTTAAAAGTCGATGGTCATTGTTATTTTGGCCACCAATAATGTAAAAAATTGATGAATATTCAAATTTGATGTGAAAAACTTTTATATGGGAAATAAGAATCCAAAAAAAGAATCCTACCTGGATTTTGAATCTGTCATTTCATTTACTCTTCTCCAATCTACTTGGATCTAAACATTCTTCACGCTCTTCTAATAATTCGACGTCAATTCACCATTAGAAGGAGAGGAGGATCTCTCGTCAGTATCTCTAGGAGAAATGAACCAACTATTTCTCATTTAACTTGTACACCAATTTATTGGAAACCACTAGAGGCCACGACATCTGAAACTCACATGCCCTCTCATTTGAAGTCGCACTTAGGTAAAACACCCCATTAAAACTCAATGGAATTCTCGTATTTTCAATCCGAGTCCCCTATAAAAATTTATTTGATATAGAGTAATAGATAAAACAATTAATTTTAATGATTTTATTAAAAAAAACACCCTTCATGACTTTTTCTACAAATGACCCGTGCCGACAAAAGTTATATCCCGCATAGGGTAAAAACTATGATTCAGTCTCAACTGTGGCTTTATATTTCTGATCCAATATACCGCTTGAGAGATATCAGGTTTCCTTCATTTTCATACTATAAAATATACTTAATATTTTTGTATAATTTATTTTGAGCACTCTATTCCTTGTAATCTCATGTTTTCTCAGCACCCGCCTCTTCAAATATATGATGAAATATTTCAAAGTCTTACAATGAAAAAACCAGGTCCCTATAATACATTTAGATTCTTTTGGCCTCGTAATACATATTTACACATAAGTTTCTCATCATTTCATCACACTTACTGATGATTATAATGAAATAACCAATGATATGTTCACAAAATTAAAGTTTCAAGGAGCAGATTTGTTTAAAATATTCAAAATAACAATTGATAATTAAATAGAGATGTGCATTAAAAAATTAAAAAATATTATTGGGAAAGACTTAATGTGTATATACTGTAAATAATATCATTATAATTGGAACAAATAATTAGTATAACACTTATTTTAAAGCACAACACATTGAATTAGTTGAAAGGAAGTATAATGGCTTGGTTTATTATGGGAGATTAATGTTAACAGAATAAAATCTCTCAAAATTTTATTGATGAGAAGTTGTTTAAATAGTAGAGAATATTCTAAATAGTTTCCTTATTATACTAAAATACAATATTAATTCCTATGATATTTGGTTCCACTAGAATCCCATAGTTTAATACTTCACGAAACTTGTAAATCATTGCATTTTAATAATTAAAATAAAAGGATGGGGATGGCCAATGAAGAAAGGGATTTTTTTTCAATATCTATCAAGTGGGAATGGACATGGATACTAGAATAAAATTATTAAAAAAAGTTTTGGACTGTTATGTTTTGAAACATATTGAAACTACTCCTAAAATTAGTATACTAAATGCATGAATTTTTTATGACCAGGTTTAAAGAATTAGTTGGATTTTGATAAGATCATAGATGTAATGGTTGAAATAGTTTTATGAAAAGATAATGTAGAATATTATTATATCTATGTTAAGTATGAGGCTACGAATAATATAAAATAGATATATAAAATAATGAGAATGTATTTTTAATTAGAGAATATTATTGGAAATTGGAATTGTCTATTTCAACCTAAAACACAGCTATGATGTGAAAGTCGAACGTCTTTAATCTGTCAAATTGATCAATAATATATTACTAAATAAGTTGAGAATGATTAATATATTATAGACATGAATGAGAAGCTAGATCAAATTTAGAAGAATTAAACATGGGACCTTATTTTAATACCTACAAAAAAAATTTAATTAGGACTAGGTTGGTATTCATGCATAAGGTAAATGAGAAAGGAATAGTTTTTAAGAAAATTTTATTGCATGTATTCAAGGGTTTTTCATAGTTTTATGTTTTTAACATTGAAGATATATTTTAACATATTTTTATATTCGATTCCCTATCATGTTTCCTTGAAATTCTAACTCATGTGTAGTGTAATAATTATCAAACAAATGCCAATTTTTTTCTTTTTTGAATAGTGATATTAAAAAAATAGGTATACATTGAGAAAATAAAATGTTTTGTGATTACTAGTGATAGATATAAATGAATAAAACATAATAATTCTTTATGCAGGTTGAAATATGACCAAAGGGAATGGTATTTGAGGGAAAATGATTACATAAATGCAATTAGTTGCTATTAAGAAAAAGTGAACAACAACCTATAAATCAAAGAAAAAATGTTTGTTACACTCATTTTAATATTATTAATTTAGAATATCATTATTTGGGTGATCAAGATAGTCCATTTCAAGAGTTATCGGAATAAATGAAACATTTTTTTTTGAAATTTCAATGATTGGATGACTAAGATAATTCTTCCAGTTACATGTTATATAAGAAGAAAAACATTCTTATTTAAATTGATGAATAAAAACAATTGTTTAAAAAGTTTTTGATGTAGTAATATAATCCAATGTCTACACATATTCATGTTTTACTATAATGGAAAAAGATACTTAATGAGAGAGTTATATTAAATGAAAATTAAAAAAACAGATTGGAAGAATTCTATATATTATTGTACATAGACTAGACATTAACAATTTTTGAGTTTGTTTCCTATATATCAAAGTAATCCAAAGGAATTAAATTATATGGATTCTAAAAAAACTCTTAAATATATCAATATAACATTGAGTTATAATCTTTCACAAAAGAAGGGATAAAATTTTAATCAATTTATATTATCTGTTATACTATAAGTGAGTGATTATGATGATATAAGTTCCAAATTATGTAGAATTTTCCTCTTCAGATATATCTATGAGAGATGTAATTTTATGAATAATAATTTAAGTACATTCAACATATTAAGGATAATTATATTTCTACTACTATTGTTTTTACATAGATTATTTTAATTAAGAGTAACTTGATGATTTAAGGGTACATATTGAAAATGTTAAATAATTTTATGTGATAATAAATATTCTATAGTCCAATCTGAAAACTGATTGCAAATAACCATGGTAAAATAATACTAATATCATATTTCATTTTATCAAATAGATAATGGAAAATTTATATCTAAATATATAATTTATTCTAACTTAAGAAAAATATGATGATATCATCACTACGTTTATTTCAAAATATAATTTTTAGGTATACAATATAAATATGAGTGTTCAAACCTTACTTTTCTCTTATAATATATTGGGAAGAACCCCTAGTAATACTTAGATTGTGTTGTCAAGGTGAAACAAATATTACATGACTCTTGTATTGGAAAATTATTTGTCCAAAAGTGGAGTTTTTAATGTTTATATTTTTTCCATTTACTATCTATGTTTTGGGTGAAAAGATAGATAATTTGTAATTAGTGATTTCATGGATTATATGGGAGTTCATTCATATCACTTAAATTTTTTTTTCATTTCACTAAGAGATAATACCCCCTAAAAAATACCACCATAATATTTATTATTTATTGATGTTGATGTTGACATGGAAAAGGTTTTGATTTGGTGTATATATAATGAAAATTTGAGTTTCATGAATTATTTTCGTGAGTTTGAATACAAATCACTTGGTGAATATTGATGTGACGTTTTGATTGTAGAGAAATAAGTCTTTATTTTCAACCATGAGTGTTATGAGTTTTAAAATATTTAAGAAGTGTTTTTCATATATTATAAATTTATTGTGAAGGATACCTAGAGATTTTAACAATTTTAGACACTATGTAGAAGGTACTAAGTCTATATGATTTTCTAAGGTATAGTCATTTCCTGGATTAATAGATAATAAAAGTAAAATTTTCATTGAAGGTTAACCCCACCCGAAATGTTTAGTATGAATCCTAGAAGGATGAGTTAATAAAAATGTACTAGACCATCCTTATAAACAGATTGTTATGTTGTTAACATAGATAGTTCCCATTAACCGATGGTTTAGAATCTATGATGGTTCATAATTTTATATGGTTAAATATATTTTAGTATGTTTACAAAACCTCTCTAAAGGTTTTTTAAAATTTCAAAGATTCACTAACATTGTATGATAGAGTGAGCCTATATTTTATCTAATGATTCCTTATCGTACTGCCTGATTCCAAATATCAAAATCTCAAACAATTTATGTTATAAATGTTTATTTTGTAGAGAATTAAAATTATATTATATTATAATAACTTCCTATGAAATCATTGGATTTATCTGAATTCATATTCATATTAATTTATTCAATATTTGTGAGGAATATTAAAACATCTTATACATATTAGAACTACTATTTTTTAATAGATATTTTATATGACCATACTTAATTGAATTTAATTTAAAATTAAGAAAGTATTATTTTCAATTTATTACAGATTTATAAATATAAAAAAATAAAATAATAAATATGGAATATTAGGCATGAGAGAGAATCAATTCAATATATTATCTAAGAGGGTGAAACTGGTGAAGATTGACGACCAATATATGTTTGTACTTCAATAGAGGTCAAGATAAGATGATTAATCTACTAAATAATTCATTCTATATATTGTAGAGAAAATATACTTTTTTTGTTCATACATGCTCTCTTGTATATAATATATTCCTAAACAAAATTCATGAGAGGATTTTAAATTCATGCTCGTGTATAGAACATGTTCAGTTTGTGGAAATCCTTTTAGAATAATATAATATATTTTTTGTAGTGGAATCTAATTATAATTGAAATATTTTATTCAACAATTTGAAAGAATACTATTAAAAGAATACTATTATGATGGTAAACAACACTATATATATATTTTTGGTGTTATTCATGTACAAGTATGTTCCCTATAGTTATATTAGGCTTGCCCTGTATAATTTTATTAAGATTTAAGGATGTGTAATACATATATCCTATAATATATTTTAATTAGAGATTAAATACTAGTCTTAGAACGTGAAAAAAACTTGTATGAGTTAGACCATATATTGAGTCTAATCCTTGGAAAACCTTGTATGCTGTGAATTATTTTATTCCGAATATTATACAAGGGAGAGAGAGACTATATTGAGGGGATATATATCCTTAACATTTAATGATATTTAATTCAAGAATGAATTTTTAGAGATAGGTTCCATTGTTTAACCCCCCCAGGGGGTATCATAATCTACTTGGGCTCTAAAATCCCATTTGGGAGGACCTAAAATGTTTCATGTTGTTTAGCCTCTATCATAGTGTGATTTTTTTTGTTATCATTATGCATCAACATTGGGATTATATTTATAATTGATACACAAGGGGGGATCTCAAATGTAATAGTCTTTTTATTTATTAAAATGGGGAGGCTATCACTCTTTGAAAGTTTTCATGCTATGTGGAGGATATTTTTAACTATAAAAATGGGGGATACCACCCATAAATACCTGATTTTACTTCACCATTAAGAATATCTCTAGGAAAATATCCTATTTTCCATTAGGAGAACCTATTTTAAAGGGGAAAAGGGGGTCCCTAGATTATTCTTCTATAATTTACCATGTGGATGACCGCTATGGCTATGATTTTTTTATAGTTACCATGGGTAATACATTAACGGTTGGTTTTAAATTTGTCATAAGGAGGTCAACCCTAATGTGTGATTTTAGGATGATATCAAAAGTCACTGGATCTATCACTGTATGAAGGTACTTAGTATGAGTAATTGTTGTCCCTTAATAATGAGAATATATCTAGGGATGAAATTAGTTTTTATTAGGACTAAATGAAATGGATCGTTGTTGATTTAGAATCATCCCTAGGCAATCATTTGGAAATTCTAGTTAGGGGTATGAAAATAGTAACCCTATGAAGAATGGATATTCTATAGGGGTTTTTTCAAATATACCTCTTGAATTTGATTTGGAATAAATTATCATTCTTAGAGAAACAATAATTTCTCATGAAGTGGTCAAGGTAGCATGGTGGTGGTGACATCCTTTCTTAATAGGATCACCATAGTGTGGATTAATGATATAATTTAATATTTAAGAGATTTTTTAACACCCCAAGCTTCCACGATACGCTTCTCTTTCAATAATGCAATAGCTTGCATTGTACGCAAGTTCGAGATTCTAACACACCACGACCAATAAAAATAGCCATTATGAATAGTAATACCCAATTTTTGAAATTATATATATTTAATATTTCAAAATGGACTTCATTTTTGGATTCAGAATATCGAAATTAGCCTATGTTGAATTTTTGAATTTTTTTTGAGAACTTCCAATTTTGTATGAATAGTGAAGAATACTTAAAAACAACTTTTTTAATAAAAATAATTTATAGTAATAAATTATAATATTTTGTGGTTTTAAAGTATAATTAGAATATATTTTTACCATTTTATCCAATGGTGTTCATTAGAATTAATTTCACTATGAAATTGGACATAAACAATTGTCAATCTTTTGATATATATTGTTTCCTAAAAACACGCCATTTGTTGTGCCAACGAGAATTAATTATAAAATTAATTAATTAAACTTATATTTTTATAATTTTGTAAAATAGAAATAATTTTTGAATTAGGAATATCAATTATAGCTTAGGGTGAAATTTTGGCATTGTTCTGAAAAACTTTAATTTTTGATGAATAGTGAAACCACTAAGTGGTAGTTAAAAAACTAATTTTTCGTTTAAATGAAACATTACCACTTCTGTGATTTGATTTTCAAAAATACGACATACGTGGTTGTAATTAGGATGAAAAATGTTGTTCAATGAGATTAAAATAATTTTTTGGTAAACAGTAACTTTTACATTTAATTAATCGCGATTAAAGGTAATTAGTGAAATTTAAAGTAAAAATGATATTATAAAAATATGAAAATACCCTTACACTTGTACTAAATTTATTGGATGAGTCATGGACGACCAAGAAAATCCCTGGGTCGACTTGGGGACCCCATGGAGCCACTTGGGTAAGAAAATGACATTAATAACTTTTTATTTAATATAAAAATAAAATTGTCACAAACATGTATTGTTTTACTAAAAAATTATTACTTGGGGTTATATAAGTTATATTTTAGAATATAAATATTCATTGTAAATATAAAAATATTTCTTACATCATGATAATTTTTTTTATAATTTTTAGACATTAAATAAATTAAATTTTGTATGACACAATGATGATGCAGCGATTACCTCATTAATTAACGATTTAAATAAAATGATAAGATAATGTAACATATAAGGCTTAAAATTGTCAAAAACATATTGGATGGGCATATTTAGAACCCTTATCACCTTAGACTCTAAATATATCATTTTGGGACCTTTATAATTCGAAAATCATTTCATAATAATGTAACATTTCAATCTTTCCAGGAGTGCCCCTCCTCTCCTCTTATAAAAGGCCCCCACCTCTACTACCTTATTCACACCTTCAAGCCATTTGGCTCGGCCAAACTCTTCCAAATTACTCTACCAACATCCCTCTCTTACTCCTAGAAGCCTAAATTTGTTACTAAGACTTCCCAAGGAAGCCTTTGGCTCAAATCAAAAAGAGTTACCCGATTTTAAGGTAATGTCTTCTCTTGTGTTCTTTTATTTTATTTTGATTCTCCAACCCCATAAAATCTTTTTATTAATTTATTTTTTTAACAAAAAAAGTATCCTAAATATAATTTTATGTTTTTATGAGAAGGATTTTATTTACACTTACACACACCTTCGTCTAATGGTTAAAGAACATACTATTTCTGTGGGTGGAAAAATACTGCCTCACAAAACGATGATTGTTCAATATTCTTTTAACACCTCTCATGGTGGCCATTAAGATGTAAATACTTCTATATATGATATATATTATGTTTATGTATTCCTTATTCTTCTGTATTTCTCATTTATGGAATACCTTTATGATTTCTATTATGGGTAAACGCGATAATTTCATTTTAGGAAGTGAGGACTACCGCCCCCTCAAAGTGATTTGAATTGTTAATGCCATATGTGGGATGTATAAAGGATGTATAAATTCTTATTATACATTATTTTATACTATAATTATATTATAAAATTATATAATTAAATTTCAATCCATTAAATACGAAATATAAATGAAAGTAGCGTTCATGCGTACGTGCGGCTTACCATCTCCATGAACGGTGCATTTCATTTCTTACCTCTAAAAGTTATATAATATTATAAATTCATGTATATAATTGAAATATATGATATATATGATATATAAATCATGAATATAATTCTGTATATAATGGATATTTTACCACATGAACAACATGTAATTTTAAGAAGTTTATTGTTGACTCAAGTACCAAAGATCGACCAAACGACTGTTATTAACATAAATAATTAAATATTGTTCATAACACTGTAATAAGTGATATAAAAGAAATAATGAACTTGAAAAAGGTTATTAATAAAATAGAAATTAACTCTAGTTTATTATTCAGGAGATTAAATAACGATCGAGTGAAGTCTGACACGAGGTAAGGGAACTTCTTAAGCCAATTTCCATTCTTTGGGTTAATCTCCTACTTTCAAATTACGTCATGATATTATTATGTCCTATCTTGTATTTTTACTACATTTATTTGTACTTATAGTTAATAACCATAATATATCTATTTTATTTAAAAATGATATTTGTAAGGGATTTCATCTCAATCTCCATTCATTGAGGCATATTTCGTTTTATACAAAAATTTCTTTTATACTGTGTATAAACCCTTTTGAGTTTTACGTTTATTAAAAAGGAATATTTTTTTATATGAAGAATTTTACTAAAATACAAAAGGGAATGTTTTTTTTGTCGTGCGTATGCGGCGACAATGATTTCTCCACCACTGTGACCATTATTTGAGTTTCAGCTTTCTCTACAAGCCATAACATTTTTTTAAATGAAAAATAATTAAAAAGTTTTAATTATATATTCTTTTGGTATTGAAAATTTTTTTGAAAATGTTTTTATTATATCAATGTGTTGTATTGATATCTTGTGATTGAAATGTGGAAATGTTATGTTTCCTTTACGCATGTTTTATGTGATATTATTATGTTATGGTTTATGATATGTTTAAACCTGTTCATATGAGGAATTCATTGGACTTAATAAGTGACAGGTGGAGCCCGCTATAGCTCCTCGATGCATCGGCAGGTCTCATGAGACAAAATAGTGTCTTGGAACGAGGCCTTGACAAAATCTTATTTGTAGTCTTGACACAAGGCCTTGGCTACGTGGTTATGAAAGTCTGGCATTATGCATTCCATCATTATGAAAGTGGTTATTGATATTGGATGTGATTATTCGACTAGTAGAATATCCATGTGAATAAGTAAATGGAATTATTTCATTTTACTTTTGCCATATTATTCTAATGTTCAATCTTAAAATGCTTTTGTTTTAGTTATACATTGCCTTCAATGTTTATGTTTATTTATGAAAGCTTCTGCTATATTTTTATAGTTACTGAGCAACTGAGCTCACCCCTTTCAATGTTTTAATTTTCCCAAGATGTGATGAAGTATATTATGAATGAGCTATAGGGATAGTATGAGGGGATATGAAGACATTATGTTTTTTTGTTTTGTTTTACTTTATGATGTAGTGTAAGACTTATGAATGTATCTAGTGTTTCCACGACTACTAAACTAATTGGTCTTTCAAGACTTGATCTTTTGTGATCATTCCAATGTTACGCAATAATGCACCGACTCTAGGTAGCTGGGGTTGGGGCGTTACAGTTGATATCAAAGGCAGTTCAGTACTAACCTTGGAAGCAAGATTTTGATAAACTCTGATTAGAGCACATATACCTAAGATAGACTTTGAGGATTAGTATAGAAGAACTTCCTAGTATTTTGTTGTTGTAGAGATTTTGTGAGTTTTCCAAGCAATACATCCCTATCTGGATACAAGCAGGTAGAAGAGGCTCTGTCAAAGATGTACCTAGGGGTAAAACCCGAAAACACGGCTTTGAGCTAGACTCGAATGGGAATTGGTGCACGAAAACGGGCCTTACTATACTCTTGGTTACGACACTCCCAGGGGATATGCCTAGGATAATTCTCATTTTCTTTACAAAAAATTATGAAGGGTTTATGAGTATATACTTCCGAAAAGGAAAATATTTTATGATTATGGATTGTATCCATAAATGGTTCAATTTATGTTAGGTGTTTTACAAGTATGGAATTATGTATTTTGATTCATAAACTAATCTAGTTTACGCTATTGTTTATAAATGACGCCTAGTGGGAGGAATGGAAACCATATCAATGCACACACTCTGTGTAGGGATTTCCCTCCTACTCAAGATAATTATTGTGGAACTAGAGATACAACTGGTGCTGATCAAATTATAACCATACTGGGACAACTCACTCAGGTTATGAATAATAACCTTATTCGTATGAATCACCCTGATCCACAACGTGGAGGATCAGTGTTAGATAGTTTCATGAGGCAATAACCACCAACATTTTATGGGGGTACAAATCCATTAGTATCTGAGCAATGGATAAACTACTGAGAGAAAATATTCCATGCCTTGGGGAGTAGCGAAAGGGAGAAGGTTGACATGGCAGTGTACCGGCTCACTGGAGATGCTGATCAATGGTGGTCATTGATTCAAAACACTAAAGAAGATGAAGAAGTATCTAATATGTAATAGAGGTAGTTCAAAGAGATTTTCATAGAAAAATAAATTCCTCGTGACCATCGAGAAAATATAGAAAGGCAATTTCTGAGTCTGAGACAAAAGGAGGATGAGAATGTAGCAAAATATGGGGCCAAATTTACAAGGTTAGCGAGGTATGCTGCAGATTATATACGTAACCCAACAAGTAAGATTTATCATTTCTTTGATGGGTTAAAACGATTTCTTCATCGAGCATTAGTATCACAATCTTTCTTAACGTACGAAGATTTAGTCTCATGTTCTATCAGGAAAGAAAATGAATTCTCTAATTCTCATAACAACAAAGTAAAGGAAGAGAAGAAGAGAATGGTGGAACAAGAGATAGATAAATGGAAAAGGGTAAATAAGTATTTTCCATTATGTGATAATTGTGGGATGAATAACCCTGGTACTTGCCTAAAAGGAATGGGAGTTTGTTATAAATGTGGAGAAAAGGTCACAAGGCTCGTGATTGCAAGGGAAAGAAAGAGGCTATCAATGTTGAATGCTACAATTGCAGAGAAATGGGGCATTATCCCAATGAATGTCCTAAGCCTCAGGGAAACTTACCTCCGAAAAGGCCAAGGGATCAAGGAAAATCTTATGCTGTTACTACAGTTGAAGTGTAATAATTAATGTATTGGTGATTTTGGACTCATGGATTATATTCTGGTTAGAAGAATAATGTGATATATATAAGGATTGTACTGATGTACTTGTTGTTTTCATTATGTTTTTAATATGATGAAGGTAATCATATTATTAGTATGTGATAATAAGAGAAACTTTACTTTGTTTGGGGAATCTGATGTTACAATTGATTTTGGAATTTAGAGACCTTTTATAGAATGTCTGGACATAGGAATTTTGGATAACTATAAAGGTTGGAAGGGATTATGTTGACCCTTGGATAGTATTGTTTATGGTTAAATCATTTCTGAAGATTATTTTTGGAATATTATAATACTATAGTTTTAAGAAAAGGACAACCTACCGGTTGGGGGATAACCCATCACGACGAACAAAGCTATAGGAATCGAACCCAAAACCATAGTGTGAAAGGCCTTTATTACCTACCACTAGCCTACAGGAAGTCCCTAGTTATTACAAAATAGTTTTCCTAATCTAAATGGTATGTGTTAATATTTGGAACCCTGTACGATTAGGATAAATATAATATTTTGAGTTATATTATCTTTTTGAGTGAAAGATGGGATTGTGGTAAAAATTTATTAAAGAATGAAAATTCTACATGAAAAGTATGTATATTTCCTTACATTATTAGTAAATCTCTTAAATAAATTCCTCAACTTTATGAAAGGTAACTTAAAACAAAAACATCATCGGTTAACTTTTCCTACTAGGGAATCAATGATCGTTTAACCAATCACAAGTTTGTGATTTTCTTATAGTTAAAATTTCTCCTAATCTTATTTTCTACAACTGTCCATCAGAAATTGATGGTTTATTTCTCCTCCATATCCATGTTTTCATATAATCCTAGTATGGGCTATCTCGGGTGACCTTTATACCTGTCTTTCTTTCTTTTAAAGTTATATTTTTATTAACCATATTTCCAATGTGGGTTTTCTAAAAAGATATTTGCTACATTAAACCATTTATTTTCAAAGAAAAATTTCAAATTAAGAGGACGCAATTTATTGAAGGAGGGGAGAATGTAACACCCCAAGCTTTCACGATACGCTTCTCTTTCAATAATGCAATAGCTTGCATTGAACACAAGTTTGAGATTCTAACACACCGCGACCAATCAAAATAGCCATTATGAATATTAATACCCACTTTTTGAAATTATATATATTTTATATTTCAAAATGGACTTCATTTTTGGATTCAGAATATCGAACTTAGCCTATGTTGAATTTTTGGTATTTTTCTGAGAACTTCCAATTTTTTATGAATAGTGAAAAATACTTAAAAACAACTTTTTTAATTAAAATAATTTATAGTGATAAATTATACTATTGAGTGGTTTTAAAGTATAATTAGAATATATTTTTACCATTTTATCCAATGGTGTTCATTAGAATTAATTTCACTCTGAAATTGGACATAAACAATTGTCAATCTTTTGATATATATTGTTTCTTAAAAACACGCTATTTGTTGTGCCAACGAGAATTAATTATAAAATTAATTAATTCAACTTATATTTTTATAACTTTCTAAAATAGAAATCATTTTTTAATTAGGAATATCAATTATAGATTAGGGTAAAATTTTGGCATTGTTCTGAAAAACTTCAATTTTTGATGAATAGTGAAACCACTAAGTGGTAGTTAAAAAACTAATTTTTCGTTTAAATGAAACATTACCACTTCTGTGATTTTATTTTCAAAAATCAGACATACATGGTTGTAATTAGGAAGAAAAATGTGGTTCAATGAGATTAAAATAATTTTTTGGTGAATAGTAACTTTTAAGTTTAATTAATCGCGATTAAAGTTAATTAGTGAAATTTAAGGTAAAAATGATATTATAAAAATATGAAAATACCCTTAAACTTGTCCTAACTTTATTGCATGAGTCATGGCCGACCATGAAAATCCATGGGTCGACTTGGGGACCCCATGGAGCCACTTGGGTAAGAAAATGACATTAATAACTTTTTATTTAATGTAAAAATAAAATTGTCACAAACATGTGTTGTTTTACTAAAAAAATTATTACTTGGGGTTATATAAGTTATATTTTAGACTATAAATATTCATTGGAAAGATAAAAAGATTTCCTACATCATGATAATTTTTTTATAATTTTTATACATTAAATAAATTAAATTTAGTATGACACAATGATGATGCAGTGATTACCTCATTAATTAACGATTTCAATAAAATGAAAAGATAATGTAACATATAAGGCTTAGACTTGTCAAAAACATATTGGATGGGAATATTTAGAACCCTTATCACCTTAGACTCTAAATATATCATTTCGGGACCTTTATAATTCGAAAATCATTTCATAATAATGTAACATTTCAATCTTTCCAAGAGTGCCCCTCCTCTCCTCTTATAAAAGGCCCCCAACTCTACTAACTTATTCACACCTTCAAGCCATTTGGCTTGGACAAACTCTTCCAAATTACACTCCCAACATCCCTCTATTACTCCTAGAATCCTAAATTTGGGACTAAGCCTTCCCAAGGAAGCCTTTGGCTCAAATCAAAAATAGTTACCCGATTTTAAGGTAATGTCTTCTCTTGTGTTCTTCTGTTTTATTTTGATTCTCCAACCCCATAAAATCTTTTTATTACTTTATTTTTTTAACAAAACAAGTATCCTCAATATAATTTGATGTTTTTTTTATAAGGAGTTTATTTACACTTACACACACCTTCATCTAATGGTTAAAGAACATACTATTTCTGTGGGTGGTGAAATACTGCCTCACAAAACGATGATTGTTCAATATTCTTTTAACACCTCTCATGGTGGACATTAAGATGTAAATACTTCTATATATGATATATATTATGTTTATGTTTTCCTTATTATTCTGTATTTCTCATTTATGGCATACCTTTATGATTTCCATTATGGGTAAACACGATAATTTCATTTTAGGAAGTGCGGACTACCGCCCCCTCAAAGTGATTTGAATCATTAATGTCATATGTGGGATGTATAAAGGATGGATAAATTCATATTATACATTATTTTATACTGTAATTATATTATAAAATTATATAATTAAATTTCAATCCATTAAATACGAAATATAAATGAAAGTAGAGTTCATGCGTACGTACGGCTTACCATCTCCATGAACGGTGCATTTCATTTCTTACCTCTAAAAGTTATATAATATTATAAATTAATGTATATGATTGATATATATGATATATATGATATCTAAATCATGAATATAATTCTGTATATAATGGATATTTCACCACATGAAGAACTTGTAATTTTATGAAGTTTATTGTTGGCTCAAGTACCAAAGATCGACCAAACGACCGTTATTAACGTAAACATTGTAATAAGTGATATAATAGAAATAATGAACATGAAAAATGTTATTAATAAAATAGAAATTAACTCTATTTTATTATTCAGGAGATTAAATAACGATCGAGTGATGTCTGACACGAGGTAAGGGAACTTCTTAACCCATTTTCCGTTCTTTGGGTTAATCTCCTACTTTAAAATTACGTCATGGTATTATTATGTCCTATCTTTTATTTTTACTTTATTTATTTGTACTTATAGTGAATAAACATAATATATCAATTTTATTTAAAAATGATATTTGTAAGGGACTTCATCTCAATCTCCATTCATTGAGGCATATTTCGTTTTATACAAAAATTTCTTTTATACTGTGTATAAACCCTTTTGAGTTTTACGTTTATTCAAAAGGAATATTTTTTTATACGAAGAATTTTACTAAAAGACAAAAGGGAATGTTTTTTTGTCGTACGTATGCGGCGACAATGATTTCTCCACCACCGTGACCATTATTTGAGTTTCAGATTTCTCTACAATCCATAACATTTTTTTAAATGAAAAATAATTAAAAAGTTTTAATTATATATTATTTGGGTATTGAAATTTTTTTTGAAAATGTTTTTATTATATCAATGTGTTGTATTGATATCTTGTGATTGAAATGTGGAAATGTTATGTTTCCTTTATGCATGTTTTATGTGATATTATTATGTTATGGTTTATGATATGTTTAAAACTGTTCATATGAGGTATTCATTGGACTTAATAAGTGACGGGTGGAGCCCTCTATAGCTCCTCGATGCATCGACAGGTCTCATGAGACAAACTAGTGTCTTGGCATGAGGCCTTTACAAAATCTTATTTGTAGTCTTGACACAAGGCCTTGGCTACGTGGTTATGAAAGTCTGGCATTATGCATTCCATCATTATGAAAGTGGTTATTGATATTGCATGTGATTATTCGACCAGTAGAATATCTATGTGAATAAGTAAATGGAATTATTTCATTTTACTTTTGCCATATTATTCTAATGTTCAATCTAAAAAGGCTATTGTTTTAGTTATACATTGCCTTAAATGTTTATGTTTATTTATGAAAGCTTCTGCTATATTTTTATCCTTAATGAGCAACTGAGCTCACCCCTTTCAATGTTTTAATTTTCCCAGGATGTGATGAAGTATATTATGAATGACCTGGAGGGATAGTATGAGGGGATATAAAGACATGTTGTTTTTTATTTTTGTTTTAGTTTATGATGTAATGTAATACTTATGAATGTATCTAGTGTTTCCAAGACTACTAAACTAATCGGTCTTTCAAGACTTGATCTTTTGTGATCATTCCAATGTTACGCAATAATGCACCGACTCTGGGTAGCTGGGGTCGGGGAATTACAGTTGATATCAGAGGCAGTTTAGTACTAATCTTGGAAGGTAGATTTAGATAAACTCTGATTAGAGCACATATACCTAAGATAGACTTTGAGGATTAGTATAGAAGCACTTCCTAGAATTTTGTTGTTGTAGAGATTTTGTGAGTTTTCCGAGCAATACATCCCTGTCTGGATACGAGCAGGTAGAGGAGGCTCTGTCACAGATGTATCTAGGGGTAAAACCTAAAAACACAGATTTGAGCTAGACTCGAATGAGAATTGTTGCACGACAATGGGCCTTGCTGTACTCTTGGTTACGACACTCCCAGGGGATATGCTTAGGATAATTATCGTTTTCTTTACAAAAAATTAAGAAGGGTTTATGAGTATATACTTCCTCAAAGGAAAAATTTTTATGATTATGGATTATATCCATAAATTGTTCAATTTATGTTAGGTGTTTTACAAGTATGGAATTATGTATTTTGATTCATAAACTAATCTAGTTTACGCCATTGTTTAGAAATGACGCCTAGTGGGAGGAATGGAAACCATATCAATGCACGCACTCTATGTAGGGATTTCCCTCCTGCTCAAGATAATTATTGTGGAACTAGAGATACAACTGGTGCTGATCAAATTATAACCATACTGGGACAACTCACTCAGGTTATGAATAAGAAACTTATTCGTATGAATCCCCCTGATCCAAAATGCGGAGGATCAGTGTTAGATCGTTTCATGAGGAAACAACCGCCAACATTTTATGGGGGTACAAATCCATTAGTAGCTGAGCAATGGATAAACTACTAAGAGAAAATATTCCATGGCTTGGGGAGTAGCGAAAGGGAGAAGGTTGTTATGGCAGTGTACCAGCTCACTGGAGATGCTGATCAATGGTGGTCATTGATTCAAAACTCAAAAGAAGATGAAGAAGCATCTAATATGCAATGGAGGGAGTTCAAAGAGCTTTTCATAGAAAAATAAATTCCTCGTGACCATAAAGCAAATATAGAAAGGCAATTTCTGACTCTGAGACAAAAGGAGGATGAGAATGTCGCAAAATATGGGGCCAAATTTACAAGGTTAGCAAGGTATGCTGCAGATTATATACGTAACCCAAGAAGTAAGATTGATCGTTTCTTTGATGGGTTAAAACCATTTCTTCGTCGAGCATTAGTATCACAATCTTTTTCAACGTACGAAGATTTAGTCTCATGTTCTATCAGGATAGAGAAGGAATTGTCTAATTCTAATAACCACAATGTAAAGCAAGAGAAGAAGAGAATGGTAGAACAAGAGATAGATAAAGGGAAAAGGGGAAAGAAGTATTTTCCATTATGTGATAATTGTGGGAAGAATAACCCTGGTAATTTCCTAAAAGGAATGGGAGTTTGTTATAAATGTGGAGAAAAAGGTCACAAGGCTCGTGATTGCTAGGGAAAGAAAGAGGCTATCAATGTTGAATGCTACAATTTCAGAGAAATGGGGCATTATCCCAATGAATGTCCTAAGCCTCAGGGAAACTTACCTCAGAAAAGGCCAAGGGATCAAGGAAAATCTTATGCTGTTACTACAGTTTAAGTGTAATAATTAATGTATTAGTGATTTTGGACTAATGGATAATATTCTGGTTATAAGAATAATATGATATATATAAGGATTGTACTGATGTACTTGTTGTTTTCATTAAGTTTTTAATATGATGAACGTAATCATATTTTTAGTATGTGATAATAAGAGAAACATTACTTTGTTTGGGGAATCTGATGTTACAATTGATTTTGGAATCTAGAGACCTTTTATAGAAAGTCTGGACATAGGTATTTTGGATAACTATAAAGGTTGGAAGGGATTATGTTGACCCTTGGATAGTATTGTTTATGGTTAAAACATTTCTGAAAATTATTTTTGGAATATTATAATACTATAGTTTTAAGAAAAGGACAACCTGTAGGTTGGGGGATAACCCATCACGACGAACAAAGCTATAGGAATCGAACCCAAAACCATAGTGTGAAAGGCCTTTATTACCTACCACTAGCCTACAGGAAGTCCCTAGTTATTAAAAAATAGTTTTCCTAATCTAAATGGTATGTGTTAATATTTGGAACCAGTACGATTAGGATAAATATAATATTTTTGAGTTCTATTATCTTTTTGAGTAAAAGATGTGATTTTGGTAAAAACTTATTAAAGAATGAAAATTCTACATGACAAGTATGTATATTTCCTTACATTCTTAGTAAATCTCCTAAATAAATTCCTCAACTTTATGAAAGGTAACTTAAAACGAAAACATTATCGGTTAACTTTTCCAACTAGGGAATCAATGATCGTTTAACCAATCACAAGTTTGGGATTTTTATATAGTTAAAATTTCTCCTAATCTTATTTTCTACAACTCTCCATCAGAAATTGATGGTTTATTTCTCCTCCATATCCATATTTTCATATAATCTTAGTATGGGCTATCTTGGGTTACCTTTGTACTTGTCTTTCTTTCTTTTAAAGTTATATTTTTATTAACCATATTTCCGATGTGGGTTTTTCCACAATGATATTTGCTACTTTAAACCATTTATTTTCAAAGAAAAATTTCAAATTAAGAGGACGCAATTTATTGAAGGAGGGGAGAATGTAACACCCTAAGCTTTCACGATACGCTTCTCTTTCAATAATGTAATAGCTTGCATTGAACTCATGTTCGAGATTCTAACACACCGTGACCAATCAAAATAGCCATAATGAATATTAATACCCACTTTTTGAAATTATATATATTTTATATTTCAAAATGTACTTCATTTTTGGATTCGGAATATCGAAATTAGCCTATGTTGAATTTTTGGTATTTTTTTGAGAACTTCCAATTTTTTATGAATAATGAAAAATACTTAAAAACATCTTTTTTAATCAAAATGATTTATAGTGATAAATTATACTATTGAGTGGTTTTAAATTATAATTAGAATATATTTTTACCATTTTATCCAATGGTGTACATTAGAATTAATTTCACTTTGAAATTGGACATAAACAATTGTCAATCTTTTGATATATATTGTTTCTTAAAAACACGCTATTTGTTGTGACAGAGGGAATTAATGTTAGGAGGAGAAAAACGGGAAGTGATGGCAAGAGGGGGTGAATTGCCTTTTAAAAAAAATATTAAGAAATTAAAATCAAAGTTGAAAGGTGCAGCGGAAATAAAGAGGCAATCACACAAGAAATTGATAACGGAGTTCGGCCAAAACCCGGCCTATGTCTCCGCTCCCAACTCAACCGTTGAGAGATTCTACCGCTTGCTTTTCAATGGTTTTAGAAAGAAACCCACTAGGCTTTGAGGTAGCACTAGGACCTATTACAGCTTGCTTTTGGTGGTTAAGCAAGAACCCACTTGCTTTTAATGGTAGAGCAAGAACCCACTAGCCTTCTTACAGGTGAAGGCTAGCTCACCTATGACACAAGCCTTTTAAAAGGAAGGGCTTGAAGAAACCTCTTCACACCTTAGTGGTGATGTGAAACCCAAAAGAAGGACGGATGAGAAAAGGTGTTGGGGTTTGTAGGCACAAACCCAAATTTAAAGCTCAAAATAAATAAAACACTAAAAACCGTAATGGGAGAAGCCTTGGGCGCCTTTGATTGATTGGAGATGTTGAAGGCTGCTTCCAAGCTTCTTTGATGGAGCTCCTTGGATGTGGAAGTTGTTGGAGCAAAGAGGGTTCCTTTGAGGAAGTCCGCCGGAGGTACGCCAAAGATGGAAAATGTGTATGGTGGCTTTGTATATGATCTGGTTCGTGTCCGGGGCTTCCTTGGCCTTTATTTATAGGCAAGGAACCCTTGGGGAGTCTTCGGAGCCGTTGTAAAGGGCCTCGGAGCCGTTGGAGGCCAAAAGGGAGTTGACTGGTCAAAGCCAACGGCTAGTTTGACTGGGCTACCGGCTGGCCGATACAGCTCCACCGGCTGGCCGGTGCCTTGGATGTTGAGAAGGCCTTCTACCCAGGCAGCACCGGCTGACCGATGCCAGAGCCACCGGCTGGCCGGTGGGCAGACAGTAGCTACCACTGTTTCATCAGGTTGCCACCGGCTGGCCGGTGACAGAGCCACCGGCTGACCGGTGGAGCCTGGCAGTGGGAAATACCTCTGCCAGGTCCACCGGCTGGCCGGTGGACTGAATTTCAGTCCACTTGATGTGCTTCATGGCCCATTTCCTTGGCAATCTTTTTCCTATCATCCACAACACTTAAAAACAAGTTTAGACAAATAATTGAGTGATTGTGATCATGAAAATTAAACCTCGAGGGGTTCTAGAGGTACAACAATCTCCCCCTATTTTGATGATCACAATCACCAAAACAAACAATGTAGAAAATGAAATGAAAAGCATGCTTTAAAAGATTTCTCCCCCAATCAACCAAGAATTTCTCCCCCTTTGTGATTATCAAAATAGCACGGGGCATAAAACTTGATTGAGGGAAAGGGTTTGAAAAACTAGATATGAGAATTGAAAAATCAATTGAGATTTTTGAAATTGAAATGAAAATTTGAATAACAGTTTGAATTGAATGTTTTGAATCAAAAACCAATTGAAATTTGAAATTTGAAACCAAATGAAATTTTTGAAATTAAGAGTTTTGAATAATGAATTGAAAATTTAAATTGAAAAAAGAATCGAAAGAAATTTTTGAATTTAAGAAAATTTCTCCCCCTAAATAAAACAAAAGATCATCGGGGAAACGAAACTATTTTTGGCCCGGAGAGACTCGCCAAAAGGGATTTTTCAATCCAAATTTGTTTCATGGCGGGTCTTCTCCTATAAAATTCGTCCGAAAAGTAAATAGATTTAGGCATACCATAACGGGCATTTTTGCAATCGCATTCATAAATTAGGTTCCCGGGTTTTTTACAATAATTGCAAAATTTATAACTAGAGCTCCCCCTTACAAAAACAGTGGGTGCATGGGAGGAGGAGGCTTGGTTGGTATAGCCAAGTCCTTGAGTGGTCCTAGAAACCCTTTGAGAACCCAATAATTTGGTCAAATTTTGTTCACCTTGGGTGAACTTGGCTAAGGATTCTCTAAGGTCCTTGATGGTTGATTCCAAAGAATCAACATTTGGGAAATTTTGGATTTTTAGGGAGAGTTCCTCCTTCTCTTTGAGAAGTTGTTCTTTTTCGGAGGAATGTTTTTTGAAATTCTTTTTCAAAGAAACAAATTTTGACGATAATTCATGAAAACCTTTTTCTAGTTGGTCTCTAGCGTGTGAGAGTTCTTCATAAGATAGATGATTAAATGAATTAGAAGAACTAGAGGAGGAAGAGGAGGAAGATACCTCATGTTTTTCCATTAGGCATTTGTTACCTTGGTCGCTTGAGGAGAAGGAGGAGAAGGAGGAGCTATCACTCCATGTTGCCTTTGAAGCCTTCTTATTTTTCTTCTTCTTGGCCCTTTTCTTGTGAAGTGGGAAAGCGGGTACGGATTTTGCATCGGGTTCTTGCTTTTGAGCGGGTTCTAGCTTTTGAGCGGGTTCTTGCTTTTGAGCCATGCTAGTACCTTCATGGGTTAGCTCTAAAAATTTCCAAATATCATAAGAGGAAGTGCAAGAAGAAATACAATCAAAAACATTACGATCTAACCCACAATGTAGAGCATTCATGGCTTTGCCATCAAGATCGAAATTTGCAATGTCTACGGGGGTCCATTGAGATTCATCTTTACTAGAGAGAGTATAACCATGCATGACAATTTTAAAAATAGGATATCCAATACTTTTAAGAAATGTGGTAATGCGGGTTTTCCAAAAACTATAATCGGTTCCATCAAAGAATGGAGCACGATCCAAAGAAAAGCCTTCGGGGGATTGAGAGGAAGAAGCGGTAGAAGCCATCAAAAAATAGGATCTTTAATTTGAAACTGGTTTAGGGAATTATTCAAATTTTCCCTCTGATACCAATTGTTAGGCGTAGAAAAACGGGAAGTGATGGAAAGAGGGGGGGTGAATTGCCTTTTAAAAAAAAGATTAAGAAATTAAAATCAAAGTTGAAAGGTGCAGCGGAAATAAAGAAGCAATCACACAAGAAATTGATAACAGAGTTCGGCCAAAACCCGGCCTACATCTCCGCTCCCAACTCAACCGTTGAGAGATTCTACCGCTTGCTTTTCAATGGTTTTAGAAAGAAACCCACTAGGCTTTGAGGTAGCACTAGGACCTATTACATCTTGCTTTTGGTGGTTAAGCAAGAACCCACTTGCTTTTAATGGTAGAGCAAGAACCCACTAGCCTTCTTACAGGTGAAGGCTATCTCACCTATGACACAAGCCTTTTAAAACGAGAGGCTTGAAGAAACCTCTTCACACCTTAGTGGTGATGTGAAACCCAAAAGAAGGAGGGATGAGAAAAGGTGTTGGGGTTTGTAGGCACAAACCCAAATTTAAAGCTCAAAATAAATAAAACACTAAAACCCGTAATGGGAGAAGCCTTGGGCGCCTTTGATTGATTGGAGATGTTGAAGGCTGCTTCCAAGCTTCTTTGATGGAGCTCCTTGGATGTGGAAGTTGTTGGAGCAAAGAGGGTTCCTTTGAGGAAGTCCGCCGGAGGTACGCCAAAGATGGAAAATGTGTACGGTGGCTTTGTATATGATCCGGTTCGTGTCCGGGGCTTCCTTGGCCTTTATTTATAGGAAAGGAACCCTTGGGGAGTCTTCGGAGCCGTTGTAAAGGGCCTCGGAGCCGTTGGAGGCCAAAATGGAGTTGACTGGTCAAAGCCAACGGCTAGTTTGACTGGGCTACCGGCTGGCCGGTACAGCTCCACCGGCTGGCCGGTGCCTTGGATGTTGAGAAGGCCTTCTGCCCAGGCAGCACCGGCTGACTGGTGCCAGAGCCACCGGCTGGCTGGTGGGCAGACAGTAGCTACCACTGTTTCATCAGGTTGCCACCGGCTGGCCGGTGACAGAGCCACCGGCTGACCGGTGGAGCCTGGCAGTGGGCAATACCTCTGCCAGGTCCACCGGCTGGCCGGTGCTATCACACCGGTTGGCCGGTGGACTTAATTTCAGTCCACTTGATGTACTTCATGTCCCATTTCCTTGGCAATCTTTTGCCTATCATCCACAACACTTAAAAACAAGGTTAGACAAATAATTGAGTGATTGTGATCATGAAAATTAAACCTCGAGGGGTTCGAGAGGTACAACAATTAATTATAAAATCAATTAATTAAACTTATATGTTTGGAATTTTGTAAAATAGAAATATTTTTTGAATTAGGAATATCAATTATAGCTTAGGGTTGAATTTTGGCATTGTTCTGAAAAACTTCAATTTTTGATGAATAGTGAAACCACTACGTGGTAGCTAAAAAACTAATTTTTCGTTTAAATGAATCATTACCACTTCTGTGATTTGATTTTAAAAAATCTGACATACATGGTTGTCATTAGGAAGTAAAATTTGTTTCAATGTGATTAAAATAATTTTTTGGGGAATAGTAACCTTTTAGTTTAATTAATCGCGATTAAAGGTAATTAGTGAAATTTAAGGTAAAAATGATATTATAAAAATATGAAAATACCCTTACACTTGTCCTACCCTTATTGGATGAGTCATGGCCAACCAAGAAAATCCATGGGTCAACTTGGGGACCCCATGGAGCCACTTGGGTAAGAAAATGACATTAATAACTTTTTATTTAAAGTAAAAATAAAATTGTCACAAACATGTGTTCTTTTACTAAAACAATTATTACATGGGGTTATATAGTTAACTTTTGAACTATAAATATTCATTGGAAAGATAAAACGATTTCCTACATCATTATATTTTTTTTATAATTTTTAGACTTTAAATAAATTAAATTGTTTATGACACAATGATGATGCAGCGATTACATCATTAATTAACAATTTAAATAAAATGAATAGATAATGTAAAATCTAAGTCTTAAACTTGTCAAAAACCTATTAGATGAGCATATTTCGAACCCTGATCACCATATCCTCTAAATATATTATTTTGGGACCTTTATAATCCAAAAAGCATTTCATAAAAATGTAACATTTCAATCTTTCCAAGAGTGCCCCTCCTCTCCTCTTATAAAAGGCCCCCACCTCTACCTCTTTATTCACTCCATCAAGCCATTTTGCTCGGCCAAAATCTGCCCAAATACTCTCCCAACTTCCCTTTATTACTCAAAGAAGCCTCACTTTGGGCATAAGCCTTCCCAAGGGAGCCTTTGGCTCAAATCAAAAAGAGTTACCCGATTTTAAGGTAATGTCTTCTCTTGTGTTCTTTTGTTTAATTTTGATTCTCCAACCCCATAAAATCTTTTTATTAAATTATTTTTAACAAAACCAGTATCCTTAGTAAACTTGGATGTTTTTATGAGAAGGATTTTATTTACAAATACACACACCTTCATCTAATGGATAAAGAACATACTGTTTCTGTGGGTGGTGAAATACTGCCTCAAGAAACGATGATTGTTCAATATTCTTTTAACACCTCTCATGGTGGAAATTAAGATGTAACTATTTCTATATATGATATATATAATGTTTATGTTTTCCTTATTCTTCTTTATTTTCTCATTTATGGCATGCATTTATGATTTCCATTATGGGTAAACGCGATAATTTCATTTTAGGAAGTGCGGACCACCGCCCCCTCAAAGTGATTTGAATCGTTAATGCCATATGTGGGATGTATAAAAAATGCATTAAATGGTATTATACAATATATTATACTGGAATTATATTATACATTTATATATTTATAATTTCATTTCATTAAATATGAAATAGAAATGAAAGTAGCATTCATGCGTACGTACGACTTACCGTCTCCATGAACGGTGCATTTCATTTCTTACCTCTAAATGTTATGTAATATTATAAATTCATGTATATACTGGATATATATGATATATATGATATCTAAATCATGAAAATAATTCTGGATATAATGGATATTTCACCACATGAACAAATTGTAATTATAAGATGTTTATTGTTGACTCAAGTACCAAAGATCGACCAAACGACCGTTATTAACATAAATAATTACATAATGTTCATAACATGGTAATAAGTGATATATAAGGAATAATGAACTTTAAAAAGGTTTTTAAGCAAATAGAAATTATCTCTAGTTTATTATTCAGGAGATTAAAGAATGATGGAGTCATGTCGGAAATGAGGTAAGGGAACTTCTTAACCCAATTTCCATTCTTTAGGTTAATCTCCTACTTTCAAATTACGTCTTGATATTATTATGTCCTATCTTGTATTTGTACATTATTTATGTGTACTTATAGTGAATACACATAATAGATCTATTTTATTTGAAAATGATATTTTTAAGGGACTTCGTCTCAATCTCTATTCATTGAGGCATATTTCATTTTATACACAAATTTCTTTTATACTATGTATAAACCCCTTTGACTTTTACGTTTATTCAAAAGGAATCCTTTTTTATACAAAGAATTTTACTAAACGACAAAGGGGAATTTTTTTTGTCGTACGTATGTGGCGACAATGATTTCTCCGCCACCGTGACCATTATTTGAGTTTCGGCTTCCTCTACAAGCCATAACTTTTTTTAAATGAAAAATAATTACAATGTTTTAATTTTCTATTATTTTGGTATTGAAAATTGTTTTGAAAATGTTTTTATTACATCAATGTGTTGTATTGATATCTTTTGATTGAAATGTTTAAATGTTATGTTTCCTTTATGCATGTTTTATGTGATAAGATTATGTTATGGTTTATGATATGTTTAAACCTGTTCATATGAGGAATTCATTGGACTTAATATGTGACAGGTGGATCCCACTATAGCTCCTTGATGCATCGGCAGGTCTCATGAGAAAAACTAGTGTCTTGTCATGAGGCCTTGACAAAATCTTATTTTTAATCATGGCACGAGGCCTTGGCTACGTAGTTATGATAATATGACATTATGAATTCCATCATTATGAAAGTGGTTATTGATATTGCGTGGGATTATTCGACCATTAGAATATCCATGTGAATAAGTAAATGGAATTATTTCATTTTACTTTTTCCATATTATGATAAAGTTCAAGTTTAAAAGGCTTTTTTTTAGTTACACATTGCCTTAAATGTTTATGTTTATTTATGAAAGCTTCCGCTATATTTTTATCCTTACTGAGCATATGAGCTCACCACTTTCAATGTTTTAATTTTTCCAGTACGTGATGAAGTATATTATGAATGACCTGTAGTGATAGTATGAGGGGATATGAAGACATGTTGTTTTTTTAGTTTTGTTTTACTTTATGATGTAATGTAAGACTAATGAATGTATCTAGTGTTTCCAAGACTACTAAACTAATCGGTCTTTCGAGACTTGATCTTTTGTGATCATGCCAATGTTACACAATAATGCACCGAATCTGGGTAGCTGGGGTCCGGGCGTTACAGATTTCTTCTTCTACAACTTCATGTAATGTAATTTATGTATTATTTTTCAATGTGGAATAACACGCAAATAAATTTTATGTGGTGATTAGGGTCACCTACGCTCATCTAGCCTATTTTTTGGGTAGCACAGCTTTATCTCCTCAAGTTTGGTTTATAATGTATCAGTATGAAGATAATACTACAATATAGGTATCCAGAAATTACAGGGTTTACCACTTATTGATGGAGGGATTGTTGTTGGTAGCATGTTTCATGGTTGTGGTGTCATGGTTGTAATTGCATAAGTATGGTTATTCTTATGTATCATTAGATAGTGATGTGTAGCTTCCAATGTTTCTCTACGATTAACCCTACCCTAACTAGGAAATGTGTCACCTTGTGTGGTGTTTTTTATTATTCAATTTGTATTTTAGTGATATTGTGTTGAGGGGAAAACAAAAATAAGGAATACAATTTTAAAAATCACATGTAAGAAGTGAATTATTAATTTATTTCTTATTAAAGTAGTGTATTTATTGTTGAGTTTATCCTTTTTGTTAGTTCTTGAACATCCACACCATCATTTTTCGTATTTCTGTTTGTGGTGTGGACAACGATGTGTTGAAGTCAAATAGGATATGCATAAGAATCAATTCGATGAAAATTCAATAAATCTTATAATGGATCTTATTGCCTTTCCTGTGAATAACTTTTAGATATAATATTCATACGTGGAATAAATTCTTGTAATTGCCCTTGTTACCCTAGTTGTGAAAATGAGTAATTAATAACATGAATTAATTGAGAATAAGAAAAATAGGTTCTATTTTTTTTTTCCACAATTTATTTTTTATACTATGGTTTTTGGTCATAAATATGGAAACTTTTGAATTTATTACAATATATGGAGAAGTTAGGTGCTTTGGAGTTGGGATCATGCCCAATTTACGGGCTTAATGTGTATCTTTATAAAGGGAATTTCAACCATAGTAGATCGATCCCACATAAAATGGCATGTCAAATTTTTTATAGACGTTTTAGAATAAATATTATGGTGAATCTTATAGTCATTCATATGATGCCATATTGTGACATGAAAGGTATTGGAATAATAAAAACAGTGGATTACAGTTTGAAGTCATATAAATAGGTATAATTATGGGTAGTTTAAATTTATAATTAATTGACAACTATGTAATGATTCATATAATTTTTTTTTTGTAATTACACATGAGGGGATATTTATAGTTTTAACAGATAGATGGGTTAGGTGATGATAGTTTGGGGTTTTCACAAAATTTGTGGCCTTATATATCTATGTCTCATTGATTGTATGAAATTTTTATGACAATAGTCTTATGATATTTTATTATATATTTAGAGTTAGTAGGTTTAGTGACTTGGGAATAGTAAATAATTCATGAATGTTTGTATTTATTGTTAATAACTGAAGTTGATATTTTAAGGAAGAGTGTTAAATATATTTTTTTTGTAAAGGAATTTGGTGATTCCTAGAGGATTGTTATTGACTAATACTTACATGTATCACAATGGTGAGTTAAAATTAGATATAATAGTTGATAAGATAAAATATAAAACAAACTAGGATGAGAAGTGATACTTCATAAAGATCCAATGTTAACATATTAATGTGGAATATAATTGGGGATGATTATTGAAGTGATCCTCGTATAAATGTATTTTTTTGAAGATAAATATATATTATCTACAACATGATTAATGTTATAATGAAATTTTTGTCTACGTAGAATAATAAATATCATTGTTTACAAGGTGAATTCAATCTTGGAATATGATGAAATAATCAATAGATTATAGATCATTATGACTATATTATTCAATGTTATATGTATAGCTGGATAGTGTTTTTTGGATGTTTTGAAGTGTATAATAATACCTTAAGGTGAGCTATGGATGTTTTGAGATGAGTTGAATAAATGTTTTAATTCATATACAATTATAAACAATCAGTTATGTGTTGAAATATAGATGGATAACTTCTAAACACAAAATAATAAAATTTTAATTTGAATGCATAAAAGAATGAAGGATAATGTTTAGCGTTTATGGATAAGAATGAGTCTTGGAAGTATAATGTTAAAGCACATAGGGATAATTCAAAAGTCAGTAAGAGTAATCTACATCTATTTAAATGTGAATCCATGAACATCTAAGGGTTATTTTTTATAACATAATGATTATTTATCCTTACATTGAGAATTTTTTAGGGTTATCCTAGAAGTTCAAAACGGTGTTTTCTAGGAACATAATGATCATTTATCCTTCCATTGTGACTTTTTTTATGTATCATTAAAGTCTTTTATAAAGACTATTATTGAGAATATAAGGGTAATTTATCATTAAATTTAGATAATGTAGATTTCAATGAACTCGTAAAAAAATTATAATTAAATACTTTACAAGTTTAAGGCTGATTAATTTTGAGAATTATGAAAATGAGAAATATATGAATGAATCATTATGATGAATTATGTTTAGAATCATATGATGTTGAAAAATGTATTTTCACGATTCAAACATCATTGTTATTGAAATAAATCATCATTCCAGAAATAAAATAAATCAATCCAAAGATGATTTAAATGAGAAATGAAGGGATAATGATGTGAGTTGATGTTCCACATTCTGACTTCATAAAGTCATTCAAATGATGAAAATAATATAAATGAATTCAAATCTATGATACATATAGATAATATAATATCACAATATTAAAATATCACATAAAAAAACATGAGTCTTAATGATGGTGTAAATGAAGACCTTGATGATTATATGATTATTTTGGATGATATGAAAATATCATTTATGTATATGATTTATTTTCATTATTAATATATGTAAATAATATCAATAACATTATTATTAGAAAATGTATATTGTATGAGATTGAAATTTGTGGAGATTAATGGTTATAGAATTAGCAAGAACCCGATATGAAACAATATATGTTACAACTAGAGACACCCTGAGAGGATGTGTCAATGAGGATAATGGTCAAATTAAAAATTTTATATGTGCCTCTTATATTTCTTTTAGAGATTGTTCCCACATTAGAAAGAACTATGTTCATCCTATTACAATTATATGATAAATCACTAAAAGATAAAAATAATATAATGCAAAGTAATGCATACATATTAATAATTGAATTTACATGGTTAAAAAAGGGATACATCCTAGGAGAACACATTGATGATTTGTTAATGTGATATAATTCAACCTTATTTACAAGTTCTATGGATAAATGGTTTAGTCATATCCAACCCGTGCGAGGTACACTGAACCTAGAAGATTTAGGGTTTGGTTACTCCTAACTCAAGAGATACTCCCTCTTCTTCACTTCTGTTCACTAATTCATCAATGGATGTTCCATAGTTTATAAACATTTGGTTTCTTCAATGTATATAGATATTGATAGTCTATTTATTTCTAACACTAGACATTTCATTCAACATAATTCTTTATTTGAGGAACTATTTATCTTGTATATATTAATCACTTATTCTTTTATTCTAGATGATCTTTTAACACCAATGAGAGAGTTAAGACATTTATGTCCACCATTATATCACACTAGAAAAAATTCTTAGAAATATGATAATTTCACATTGATATTATCCTATTTATATTCTCAAATTTAACAACATTATGTAACAATTAAATTATTCTTTTGAGGCTTCTCATCCCTATAGAATGTGTACTATCATGATTATCTATTGTATTCCTTGATTTCTAAGGATCTTATAAAAACAATACCTAATAAATTAAATAATGTTTCCTCAAAACAAAGTTTAGTCCCAAAGCTGGATCACATAACCCCGATGGTGCAACATCAAACACATAAACTATTAGTCAAGAGATAAACACTTATATTACTCCATGGAATCAATATTGCTAGTCTTATTCAGGGAAACAAAATCCAAATGAAAAATTCACCTAACCCCTTATTCAAATATCATTCTTTATAAATCAACTACATGTGGCCAAATTCATACCATCAATATACTCAAACCCTTATAAATTTATGATTCAATGATTCCTATTCAATGTGAAGTTTTTACAGAGCCTATTCTAATCTTGTAATGTCCCAAATCGAGTTCCACACACTTGTACCCCGATCTGATCAATCACATGACCTCAAATGCACCTCCTTGTATGTCAGAGGCCTCTGACTAGAAGAAATGGTCTAATAAGTCTGTCATGTGGATACTGTACCCTCTTTTACTAGAGTAATACACCAGCAGAAATAAATTAAAAATAGAAAATAAATATATTACCATAAATATACCTATATCTCAACATAGTCAAAGAATAAAATACAATATCCAACTAAAGAAGAAAACATTTCATGCTAAGGAAAGTATCAAGTGTATAATATTAAAACTGAAAATAAAGAAATCGATGACTCCCAAATGGGTCCTAAACCACATCATGTTCCCTTATCCATACTCCGTCCCCAAATCAACCATCGAACAGAGTACCTTTGACATTCACCTACCCTAAAATTATAAATTCTACTAAGGTAACAATAAGGAAGCCAATGTATGGTGTGAGTATGACTCAGTAGGCCACCAAAAATGGTGTCTAAAATAGTTTCCATTAAAAAAAGTGTATAAAGTAGTGAAAAAAAATAAGTTTTATTAATAATTAAATAGTTACCACATTATTATTTATTCATTTTGTATCCACTTTAAAACTTTTTTTCCCATGAATACTCATTCCTTGATACCATCTTCATATCATACAAGAGCCTGAAGTGTTCCCATGTAATATCGTATCATAATACCATGTTCAAATCAATATAGAGCCTGATGTATTATAAGTGATATCATATCTCAATCCATACTTAATCTCATGATGGAGCCTGATGTATTCCCAAGTGAGGTCATATCTCAGAGTTCCTTAGATAACATTCTTTAATTCTTACTTGAATTACATGTTATCATTCATACTACACATAATAGAATGAACATGTTCTCATTATTTTGTTCATACTTGAGTGACCAAGTTACCATTCATATATCATAAATTAGAATGACCATGTTCCCATTATTTAAATCACAGTTGAAGGACCATGTTCTAATTTCGAAATCAAGCATCAGAATGACCATATTCCCTCCCATTCATTCACATTAGAATGGTCATGTTACCATTCATCAAAACATAATTAATTCAAAACATAATTTTCCACATAATTTCCATTACTAATTATTCAATTATTATATCACTTAATTTCAATTAATTAATTCAACAAGTAATTGTGTATGTCAAACCCATTAATAAATTTTAATAACAAATTCATCAAGAATCAAAAACTCAAATCCCAAAATTAATTTTTAGAATTAATTATCTCATTCTCAATATCAATTCTAGATAATTAATCCTGAAACTAATTATCTCTATCGATAATATCAATATCACATAATTAATCCCCCAATTAATTATCTGAATTCATAATATCCAAAGGAAATAGTTAATTCCATGACTAATTATCTTTATTTTACCAATTCAATATCTTATAGTTAATTCTCCAATTAATTATCTAAATTATAATCCATAAATTACATAATTAATCCTCTAATTAATTATCTAATTCTACATCCCCTAAATCTCATAATTAATTCCCAAATCAATTATATATTTCCACAGTACTAAAATTAATAAATTTCCCCCACTAATTAACCCAATTTAAAAATTACAATGTATAATGAATGCTAGAAATTATAAAATATTCATACATGTATCAAAATAACAACAATGGGAATTTAATATCATATCAGCAACCAAAATTCATTAAAGAGTAATTTCCCAATATAAATCACCAAAAATTGAGCGGCACAATGACATAGATTTAGATCTGAATCTCAAAAACATAAATCATGATTACTGAAACAATGTTATTCTAAATTAATATCTTATATATAATCATAGATGTTGATCCCACCAAATAGTTAAAAATGTAATCATAATAGAGGATTACATCGATAAAAAAATAAGAGGAACATAGAAAGAATAAGTGAAGAACTAGGATTGGATTCACATACCAAGAGAGGAGTGGACCTTCCATTGATGGATCAAATTTCAAAGAACGGAGTTTGGGAGGGATTGGAATTTGTTATTAGATCTCAAAAAATGTTATAATCCTCATAGAGTCAACTGGAGGGTAAAATAAGTGAGTTTCAGAGGCTTGGAGGAATTTATAAATTAAAATATGGTGAACTTAATTCTCATTCATGGTGGGATAGAAAGAAGAACACAATATTTCATAATTGTGGGCCTAAACCATGGAAATGTTAGTTTAGGGGTGTACGGTAAATTCTAATAGGGAGCACTATTTTAAAAACCATGCACCAACCCTAAAATTCCCCTATATCCAGGGTTTCATGGTTTGATGGCCAATGGTGAACTGTTTTCCCTAACCATGCACCAACCATACAATATCATATTTTCTTCAATTTTCTCTCAATTAAAAAAACACACCCCATGGTAAAACCAAAATAAAAATAACTCAAAACAAGTAAAAAGAGTAACTATAAATGAGCATGAGACATCTCCAAAAATGGTCAACATCTTAAAATATCCCCACTTTTATAATATCTCATCCTCAAGATTCACTTCTAATCATCTCTAAGATTATGGGACAAATAGATCAGAACAATGATCCCACATATCTTATTCCCTTTTCTTATGTATCCTCTTACAGATGCACATGTTTCTAAAAAACATGAATTATATTTATAGTATTTCCCTGCAACACATTTCCACTATGATCCAACGCACAAATTGGATTCACCTAAAAGGATGCCTCTACCTCAACTAAAACTCAACCACATCGATCACATGAGAGGGGTTGGGGTGATATTTTTGATGTTGTGATACATGGAAATAATCATGCATATTATTGTATTTTTCTAAATATCCAATTAGAATGCTAGCAGAACGATTCTCTCTATATCCTCAAACAGTATGTCAAACATGGGCACCAAAATGCACTATCATTGTATCATATGGTGATCCAATCTAGGGGAAAACTGAAGGAATACCTGATCTTCCTTTGTAAACTCTAGGTTTCATCGGTTCCTATCATCATACCACTTATGTCTATTGTAAGCCAACGCCAGATGCTTCCGAATCAGTTGAACCTACTTCAACGTCTCATTTAAGAGACTCAGTCCCAACAACTATAACTCACCGGCCTCCATCAATCATAACTGGGTTCTACATGACATACCATAATGAGACTCTTATGGTTTCATCGGTATAGTTTCCTAGTATATGTTGCTATAGGAAAACTCCAATAAATACAAGATCCTGTCCCCTAACCCATTGTTGTCAAGAACACAACCCACAACATATCCTCATGCACCTGTATAGTATGTTCCGGCTGCCTATCTGTCTATCGATGAATGGACTATCATGACCCATCCCCCCAGGCCCATGCCACAACATCCCCTATCCCACCTTCTATAGGCTAGGGGTAGGTGACTAGCACCGAAAGGTGTATTCCCTATTACTGGGAAGGCATTACCTTTATAACCTATAGACACACACAACCAATCACACAACATGATACGAACACAAGTCAAATGTATAGAAAAAGAGTGTTGAAAGTAAAAAAGAGGCCAGAATACAAGCCCAATAGTAATAGTAAAAGTAAAACTCAAATACAAAAAAACTGAAGAAAAATAAAGGCAACTACTTGGTCATCTTTCGTGGTTTCTAACTGAAGGGTAGGTACAAATCTCCTCGTCAACACTCCATGTCCACCTGTCTCTTTTGCATATCATCACACTGTATGGTCCACATTCGGGCCCCATCTAGCCCTAGTACCCGCACCATCGATCAGCGCTATCTATCGCCTGCACCAAACACAACAAGGTGCAGGCATAACGCATGTAGGGGTGAGTATAATGATACTAAGTTGGATCCTCGAGACACTCAAGGTCTAACAAAATTCACCAAGGATAAACCCCAAGGCATGAAATCAACTGACAACCCTTCTTAGGTATATTCCCATACATATACCTAAGTTATCATGTATACCCATCTCAATCATGAGGAAACAGAGAGTCCAACTCAAAACCCCAGAGATGAACTGTTCCACAATGGAAGGAGTACCATGATAGTAAGTAACACTAAGGTACGCCACATAGAAGAATTCCACCAAGGTATTACCACAAAGGAAAGTCCTACTCATGTACGAACTCATCTCACACCATGAATTTCTTAGGTATAGTAGTAGAGATGATTAGATGTAACTACTGAATCACCTTACTCTATTAAGAGGCAGACCCATGAAGGATCCCAAATTATCATCAGACACATGGAGGATTTTAGTACATCGTCAGACCCACACAGGGTCCTAGTACCTCGTCAGTACGTTTTCAGATGAACAAAGGATCCTAGTACATTTCCAGTATGTCATCATACCCACACAGGATACTAGTACATCTCCAGTACGTCGTCAGACCCACACATGATCCTAATACATCTCCAGTAAGTCATAAGACCCACACATGATTGCTCGGTGCTGACCCACACAAGATCGCTCAGTGATGACCCACACCGGATCGCTCGGTATTGATCCACATAAGATCTCTAGGTGTTGACCCAAATAGGATCGCTTAGTGCTGACCCACAAAGGATTTCTCAGTGTTGACCCACACATGATCGCTACTCATTCTTCACGTCACAGCCAGCTATTGGTTTCCCGAAATATGCTTGATCATCTCTGTGAGGGTCCACTAATCAATCCACTGGTAGATACTCAAACTTCCATGAAGGCCAAAGAAGATGTTACCCAAAGGAACGCCATGTCTTAGGGGTCTCAATGCAATATACGGTGCATCAATCAGATGCCTGAGATATAAGTTATTTGATTTTTAGTTCCAAGGGTCTGGTTGGATTTGTGTTCGATCCAACCCGAACGTATCCCAAATTTATCGAAATATCAAGTGACCTATACCAATTTGATGGGATTGAGCCAATGTTTCTCAGTGCCATAGACGAATTGTCAAACAGAATCTCGATGCTAATGTTATGGCCAAAAGAGAGTATAGAGTTGAATTTGGTCTGGGTCTGGTCCGTCCTGGTCGGCCTGTCGCAGCCTAGGTCGACCCAGACTAACCTGTTGGGTCCAGCCTGGCTTGGGCAGTGGAAGGTTGCGGACGACGTGAGGCCGTAGGGCGGTGGATGTCGGGGGTGGCGCGAAGCCACCGGGCAGTCGAGGCCACGAGGCGACGGCCACCGCAGGCGGCGAGAGAACGTGGGGTGGTGGTAGCCGTGGGGCGGTGTCGTCTCCTTTTTCATGGCAGACAGTGGTTCCAGCCCCCGTTCACATGCCCCACTGAAGTTGGTTGTTGTCCTCCTCTATCTAAAATAACACAATAATTAAACACAAGACTTGCAGAGTGGTCGGGCCATGTTTGTTTGGCCCGCACTCTCTGCTTTCGAGCAGTAGCAAGCAGCTATAATCCCTTTGTAATTTTGAGATGAATTATCAAGAATGGGTAAGGTGAAGAAAATTCAAACACCCACCCTACCTCGAAGGTTAGTTGAGCACACGGAGATAGGGGAGCCCTCCCCTTGGGTGCATTATGTATGATAGGGATGAGAACAAGTGTTTAAGTTTTAATTATATTTTTATTTCTATTATTATATAAAATTAAATTAATTAAATAAATAGAACAAACCACATAGCTTAACCTTCACGGTTTTCCAAACCATGTGGAAACCTTGTGGAACAACCTTTATAAGAGACTCCCCTCACACAGGATATGTGCATGGTTTGGGAAACCATGCACAGCCCATGAAAAAAATCCTCGAACCCATTAAATAAGGCCACATATATACCTATAGCAGACCACATGATTTCATAAAAACCATCTGACCTCTGCAGTTTTCCAAAAAACCATGTTTTCTTGGTTTGGTGCTCCTGAAAACCTTCGAGCCACTCGAAAAACATAACAGTACTTAACCCATGTCCAAAAACATTAGCATTAAAGTTTCCAACTCATAAAATTGATTTAAAAATCTCATTTTAAAAAATGACCCATTCATAATTGAAGATGTTCAAAAACTTTTAGGGTTTTATCAAGTCCAAAATGGGAATCCTTACAACCTTCCCACCTTAGAATTTGTCATCCCTAAGAAGCCTTGATGAACAATATACATCCCACCCAACTAAGAAGGGTTTTGAAACATGATTCAAACCGTCTCTTTGCATTCCCAAATTCCAATCTCACTCTTAAGAATCCATATAAGGATGTGGAAATTATGTCACTTAAATACCAATACAATTCTCTTTCTCCAACCAAAACATATAAATGGCCCATACCCAAGACCATTTATGTGGAGACATGATCTCTTCTTCATCTTATTAAACAGCCATCCAAAGTCACTTGCCTCATAAGTCATTAATATTAAAACCCCAATTCCAATTATTTCTCAACCACCATTGGAATTTTTCATTAAAAGTGTTCCCTTAATTGTTTGAAAATTCTCCTAGCATGATTTTAATACAATTGAATGGGCAATTTCCCATTGAACCCAATGTCCATGTCATGCTGGGTTTTCATAAAAATCCTCTGCCGATGCCAACCACACTAATATTCACCTAATGATGTGCCTTAAAATTGTTGTTCACAAACAATATTCATTTAAATATAAACTATAGAGTCAATACACTATGTCCGACTAATAAAAAATACACCCATCTTGGGAAAACGACATTTTATAACCTAAATAGCAATGCCATCTCCCAAGGCAACTCAATTTTAACACAAAAACATTCATAAAATCCTACACCTGACTTCCGATTATGTCTCTAAGATCAAAACATGATGGATACCACACATTCCATGTGAAACACTAAAAGAGAACAACCAAACAAGCTCAACAACATTTAATAATTTTAGTGTGTTTTAAGACTGATGCTCTCTTAGTTCATCTTGGATTAAGACTAGATGGGGGACTTCTTCCTCAGGTAGTAGTGTACACTAAGAGGGATTAAATGGATTCTTTTCAAACCTACCCAATTAATGGAAGGAAGAAGTTTCTAACCTGAACTGGTCGACTTTAAAGATGGAAACTCTGCTTCACCTACTGACGAACCGTCACAAATCGAACACATTCCATTACAACATGAAGTCTTTCTTTGTTTATTAAAACTCATTCCATTGATTCTCCTCTAAATTTAGTTGCGTTTTTAGGAGTCTCTAATACAACCATACTAAAAAACATCATTTTCCATGAAATCACAAGCATGTTTCCAAAACTCATAGCTTGAAAGGAATTAAAACACAATCAAACATTTCCAAAAGGCATTTCAGGTAGTGTCCCTTATACATGGAAGGCCACATCTACCAAAGTTGGCATGATTCTACCTACCATGGGAGTGTTGAAGATTATAGGATAGTTAACTAGATGATCCTGAATGTGGAAGACCAGAACAATAGAAATGGGAGTGTGGCGCTCCTCCGAGCCATGATCACAATGTAAAAAAAACCCAAGAGGTCAAAATGGTGAGGTCAGAGTGTCAAAACACCCAAGTCTCCTAGAAGAAATCCCAAGAAATGTGATGATGTTATTCTATAATTCATTGGTCACTCTACTTAGTGATAAACCATGACAATACTCAACAACACAAATGATTTACCTCAACATCGCATTTCTTTATATGACTATCATCCACAACCGAGGAAAAGTAAACGGTATAAAGACCTTCAGAGTAGCCGACCATGTTGAAGGAAGGTCAATAATACTTAAAATGAGCATTGCCTAATGTTGAATCCCATTACATGTTCAAAGAATGACATGAACACATGTTTGAACAAGGGTTTCACTTAAAATATGGAAGTCTGACTTGGGACAACGACACCTGAATTACCCCAAAATATAGAAAAACAAGATAACTAGAAAGAAAATATAAATCTAAGGGTGCTACCTACCACTTGCTATCCCCTTAAAAAAAGAAATGTTGACCCAAGAATTTGGTCAGGCCAAGAAAAAGTATCTAGGCTCAAAAATGATTATAAATCTATTGCCTAAGAAACATGCCTACATATAACTTTTATAGATCCGTTCTAAAGAAACTAAAATCAAAATCTTAAGCAACCCATAAATGAATGTTTTACCAATTTCACCACTCATACTTTTATTTACAAGCCCTTTATATCAGTTCAAATTTCATCTTTGATCATAAAAAATATTTCTTTGAAAATATATAGTATCATTTAAAATAAAACAAAATGTAACTTATTTAGAAAATTCCCCAAGGGTAACACTAGAAAGTTACATAAAATTTCATCATTAATCATTTAACAGTTTCCGACATCCCATTATGAAAATAAATTTATCATCTAAATAGATTTTTATCATTATTTTGGCCAATAAGGTACCCATTTAAAACAATATGGGATCATCAAAATACAACCCATTAGTAGTTGTAAATTTTTTAATTTTTCATGCACCTAAATGGGTTATCTCAGACAATCATTTCCCAATTAAACAACTTGGACTTAGTTTCCAATTTAACTATTAACAACTTCATTTCATTTTAAATCAAAAGAAATATCATATATATACATCACACAAGACATCATTCAATTTAATCATACATGGGATTCCATTACCCAGTTCATGGGGTTCCCATATACTTCATGGATTGAAAATCAGTTTCCATTAATCGATATAAATCCAATTTAATCATACAACATGATCACATACACATATATAAAATCACATTCAGATGAGTGGAAATATACCAATCTATAATGTGTCGATACACTTTATAGTTTTTCATTTAGCTCCAATTTATTTGAAACCAAATTCTATTAAAATGATTAACCTTCTCAAAATATATGGTTCAAACATATGTGTGACAACCTACATACAAATAAAGAACCCATACATATTATAGTTTTTCATTTGGATCCCTTTAATTAAAATAAATTCTCATTAGCATCTTAATTTAGCAGCCATTTACAATGGTTCGAATACAAAGGTTACCATTTCCCCATTATATGGTGCATGTACAACATACAACTAAAAGTTGGCTCCCATTGAAATCTCAACCAGTTTACACATGTCAAAATAGTATATGCGTGCTATCACAAGCAATAAACACCAATTCAATGAATATAATCAACTAGTCCCGTCACACTAACTGGAAAACATGCATAAGGATTACCTAAGAAGGAAAAACTAAGTACGTTACTAGGATCTTTAACATCGAATATAATTGCATGCTACTAAATACAAAGGCATGGCTTATCACTCAAGGAATAAAATCAAAATTCAGTGGGAAAACTACTAATGAAATTACAAGGAATGGAATTGTGTATGACATGTTAAATCATATTTTACTAGTATGATGCATGGAATGAAAATTCCTTTCTATACTAGTCTAGCTATAAAATTCCATAAAGTATTGAAATCATATGCGGATGAAAGTACAATAGTCACTCATGGTGGAATAACAACAACTCATAATATCAAAATGCATGATCCTCAGTTGCATCTTCCCATACGCTAGATGCTACTGAATAGTAGCTAAGGTGTATAGAGGTTTTAGTGGGAAGACCATTCCCTCATGATCAAAGTTACACAGTGGTATACCAGAATATAAATACAAGACAAACAACAGAAGTAGTATAAAGTAATGATAAATTTGTGGAATAAGTATAATAAAAATGTATCAAATGTGGTCAATTCCATTTTATATAAATGTTGAATGTGTGACATGTTAAAAATATATATATGAAATATGTAAAGAGAATAAATTATTTATACAATATGACAATATAAAACTCTAACAAGGTAAAGGAAAATTTCATAAGGCAAATATACACAAGATTCTTGAGCTCCAGCCTAGTCCTTTTCTCCTAACTCCAGGTATGAGCATACAGAAACAATAAAGGTCTAAGGTCCATGGTCCTGAGAAAAAAGAAGGTTTAGTCGGGTACCCTAGTAGAATGATGGCCTGATTAGGGTATGAGATAAAAATCCCAGATGGCTGGTACCACTTGTATCTATACCTATCCAAATAGTGTAATATTAAATTCAATAATTTTTAGACAAATTATTAATTACAGAATATAATAAATAATTAACACATATCTAGGTTCCTAAGGGATACCTAAAAACAGTAACTGCTTCAGCCCAGGGCTGGTATGTTTGATGAAGTCAGAATTTTGATATATATATATATATATCATTGTGTGTGTGTGTGTGTGTATAGGTTAGAAATAGTACAAGGTATGCATGCCTCTCATTTAATCACAAACACAAACACACATTGGTATATATATATATGTTATCCATGGAATGAGGTAAAAATTCCTCAAATAAAAGGGAGAATATGTGAATGGAAAAAGGTATGAGTGCCTCTCTTCCATATGGGATTATATAAATGGAAGGAGGTAATAACCCCTCTCATCCATATTAATTTACATAGATGGAATGGGGTATTAATGCCTCCCATCATTATAAATTTACAATCATTATAATAATTATAATAAAATGCATATGAAAAAATCCCTTATGCATTTCAAATAGCTAATTCCATGTTATAGATAAGAAAACACATTCACATTTACAAATAGGAAAAAAAATCTTATGTTTATCAATTAAACATTGTTTCATAATTCCATTAAACGTGTATTCTAATTTAAGAATCACTTCTTCCATGTAGTTTTGATTGGATTTATTTATGGAACCCGAAACATCCAATAGTTCTTTATCCAAAAGGGACTTGCTTTCCAAAGGAAAGTGTTCATTATGTTTTAACTTCACGATATTTAAGAAAGTGCATTGGTCGAGAGGATAGGAGGTCAGACTCATCACATACTTTGGGGGAAATTATTGTCTATTCGGGACTCTCTTTATAATTTAATATATTTTATTTAATCCTTATTAATTCACAGAGTATATCATAAGTATTCCTTGGAATTTTTAATCACTTATTTATAATGTGAAAAGATTAAAATCATTTTTATGTATTCGAGGTTCTTTATTAATGGGGATGTCCGTATGTATTCGAGGTTCTCCGTCAATGGTATCCTCCCATATACTACATAGTGATTCTTTTATTCATCATTTTGATGACACTTGTTTTTTATGAAACTACGATGGGAACTCTGTAATTTATTTTCATCCAGGGATACGAAGGTTTTATCTGATCTTGGGATCGTTCCCACAAAATGGGCTACCTACCTATTCTTGTAAAAGGAATCAGAACCCTCATAGTTCGATTCCAATGAATGGGATAAATCATACCTTTTATGGTCATGTGATAAGGACCTATCCATACAACTTAATTTCATCTGGTAAGAACATCTATGTGGATGGTGCTTAGTCAAAACATATTGTGGGACATATGCTGATGTATCCCAGGGACTTGGAAATAACATGGGTTTCCAAGTAGGATCATACCCTATTGCAAATATGGCCCAGGGATAACATAGTTGATTTATGGTATTAGGTTTGAACCTCAATGAGGCTTCTTATGAATCCCATATAGATGGGAATCAAATCCCACATAGTTCGATTAGTCTCATAAGAGAGTATTGTTCTTTTGAGAGAGGTGTGTTTGGGTTTACATCTTGAAAAGTCACCTTAATGAATTTTGGGGTTTAATTTGGAGCTTATTCCGATGGAGGATGAAAGAATTTAGGGAATTAAGGTTGGATTCCTAAATAGGATATCTAAGTATCTCGAGCACTAAAAGGGCTTCCTTTTTATCCTAGTCTGAACATGAATTAGAGTTCTCATAGTTCCTTCCAATATCGGTGTTTGTGCACATGTTTTAATCATCACAACTCTCTAAGACCATGTGAGTCATGATCAGTGTGAGAAAAAATAAGATGTGAAATATTTAACAATGACACATGAAATTTTCATCCTCTATTAGTGGAAGAGGGCACGCCTATGGTAGTGAGGCTAGATCAGGTTGAGGCGGCCCAGGAAGAGGGAAAAGCAACGAGCCTTACTATTGTTCACTTTACATTGGAAAATGGTCCAATAAAATGAGGATGGGATGAAGGATAGGGGCTTACACCAAGATGGCTTCCAATTGTGACAAGGCCCAATGAGAGAGGGAAATGATAAAAAAAATCCTTGTGTCCATCTCCCCTATGGTCTTTGGAACGGAAGAAGAAAGGAGCAGTGATGCTACCTCTTGCAAGAAAAGCTAGGGGCTTATGCCGGGATGGATGACCTAAAATTGATACTGGCATAGGAGGGAGATATCTTCTTTATTTTTAAAAGGAAATTTAAATATGAACTGTACCTTCCCCTACTAGAGATGTGAGGTTCTAGGCCTTCTTTTTGATATGGGACAGTCTAGGACCCAACCCTCCTCCAAACTGGGAACTTCCCAAAACATTTTGTGGGATAAAGGTCCATGTGGCTATGAATAGAAAAACCCCTAGACATTACATGTATCATAACTACATTATAAATCCAATGTGGGAAACCTCTGACTCTAGAAATACATACCCAAATAGGAGACAGGATGATGTGCCATTCCCAAATGTTTGATAAGTCACGAGGTTTTGGGGGATGCTTAAAATTATTTCATATCAGATAAGGTAACCAAGGAAGGAGATACCGTTCCACGAATGGATTTTAATGAGGGCACTTGAGTTGGTATGTAGGATTTATAACAATATCTGCTGCCTTGGTACCTCATTAATGTATTCCACGTAGGTACCAAGCGTTGATTTACTGTGCCGATTTATCGCGCCGGTATGCCATGTAGATGTGGCCTGATGGTATGCCGTGAAGGTGTGAATGATGACTGAAGCATGTGTTTGACATAAGAGAACCAAAACTATCTAATAATTGTAAAAGAATTTTATAACATGATTAACCATTTTAATTATTTATTCTCTCATGTTTTAGAGAGATACCTGAGACAATTTGAGGAGTATAGGTGAATGAGATACACAATGGGAGTTTCAGATAAACTTTCTACTTTTCCATTCCCAGAAATGAGGAGATAAAGTGTCCTATTTGTTGGCATGGATGGGGCCTCGTCGAAGAGATTTTTCCTGCGCATGTCCTTTGTGAAACTCCTCTACTCAGGTACTCTATGTAGGCGTAAAAAATTATTCTGGTATGGAGCACTGCCAAGCAAGTCTGTCATGTAGCTCTGTTGCACAGGTCGGCAGCCCTGGTCTATCATGTTGATCAACTACATGGCTCTGAAGCGCAAGTCTTGTGGAATGTTTGACTTTCCTTTGAACTCTTTGAAGCTTGGTTCTGGATTTTGAAATATTCAGGGGTATCTTCATAGTATTTTTGTTTTCTTAAGTGGTGTCAACAAAATTCCCCTTCAGGATTGGATCAAAAAAATAGAAATAGGGTTAAGTCCAGAGGTACAGTTGTGTGGAAAAGACTATGGGTTAAATGTTGTAAAATAGCAGTTTGTTGTGGATCTACTTCATGTAGGTATTCCGTGGAGATGTTTTGTGTGGTACTGGCAGGATTTTCTTCGGTTTTCTACAAAGAGGTATGATCTTTTGCAAAAAAAAAATCACCTGTGCTTTTCCGAATATAATTCTCTTATTATGTAGCTCATTCGTCCAACCCCATTGAGTTGTGATCTTTCATAATTACCGTAAAATTTCTTCAAGGAAAAATTCGTTAAGAGATGGAGCTATGCCAAAGGACATCATTGGAGTAGTTTCTTTAGGATCATTGTCGAAGCACCTATGCGATAGACCTCATCGAAGGACCTATGCGACGAACCTTGTCGAATGACCTACGAAAATTGTGACCTTTTCCAAATTTTTGATTCCCCGCCTTTCTTCTTTAAGTTGAAATTTAAGTTAAAAAATTAACCCAAATAGGGGGAGTTTGGTAATTATTTTGTAGGAAAAAGGCTCATTTCATGACCTGGACTAAAGAAACTACGGCTTGTCAACATGAAATGGTGAATATCACCAGACCATGTGATTATGAAATTATTGAATGTACTCTTCCTAGGAAATGGAAGGGTTTAATTCCATACCAACATGAATATCAACAAATTCCTTACGTACCCTTATACGGGTATGAGCTTTTCTAGATTCCCATGTTCCATCTATAAAAAATCAGTTTCCAAAGAATTGGTATCTTCAATAATCCAAATGTAACTTCATGAATATTAGTGCAAGGGGTTCGAGTACAAAAAGAAACGATCCCAATTGGTTTCATCATTCATCAAAAAAGATGTAATATAGATATATAGAATCATGTTGTAGATCCAAGACCACATTGTTATGATTCCACTTTTCGGGATTCTTGGATAGATCAATCTAATGGTTGGAAGGAATACTGGGATCTTCATTCTGGAGGAGGTGTTAAACCCGAGTGGATGTGGGAATTTTGGGGGCATTAGACTTGTACAAAATTAAGGAAAGAGTTATCAGACATTCATATATATGAATATGTCTGGATGGGGTAAACATATATTTATAAATATGATTTCATTCCAGAATTACTGAGCCGATGGAGTCCAAAAACAAATTCCTTCCATTTGACACATGGTGAGGTTGTTATTAGTCTCTAGGATATTTACCAAATACCTATAATTTCCATTCTTGGGGAAATTTTTGTTTAACTCATTACACCAGTTACAATATAGGGTGATTCTACTAGACCACAATCACTGGACCATGCATTATTTAATATAGGAAAAAATTTACCCTAAGATAAGAAAGATATTATTTCTAGAGTGTGGATGGAAGCTTTCTTAGAACCATCAATAGAGAATGGTCCAACCTGTGGATGTCCTATTATTTTTTCTTTATGCAGAAAACTGTGGAAGTTTGGGCACATATTGTTTTACACTGGATAGAGGTGTCCATAAGCATTTGGGCTATAATTTGTAACCCATTATAGATGAAAGGGTATGCTTAGCTTCCATCCTTTTAATGTGGCTAAGCATTTTCTTGCATCTAGTCCATAAATCCAGAGGTGGTTTAAGATCAGGGACTTTATTCATTGCAAATAAATTGGTAGAAGGGACGTATATTGGTTTAGAAACCCCTATATATGCATGAATTTACCATCTCCTATAGCATTTATAAAATGGGAAGGTTCCATTAAGAATTTCATGTCCATTCCAAGTGTTGTGTGGCTGGATTGTTGTACATTTTTCCTTAAACTCGGTGTTGAATTCAGTTAGAGTTCCCAATGGTCGATTCACCATTTTTTTACAGAAATTTTCAGGTATTCAGCCTCTATTTTAGAGACAGGATTTGGTGCTAATTGAATTGAATGTCTTATGAGAATTCATCTTCTTTCCTTTTAGTAACCCTCCAATTGGAACATTTATTGATGATGGTAAAGAAAATAATTAAGAGATGAGATCTTATATGATGGAATTCAGGGATGGTGTATTATAGACTAGGGTTGCTGGTGAAATTAACTGTGAGGATTACATCCCTCATAGGTCTGCTCATCAGTTCAGATGTCTTCAACAATCAATCACTTTTACACCTATGTATGTTATACATGAGAAGCTGCCCATGGTAGCGAGACAAATATGAATTCAAACGTCTTTAGAGGTGTCCAAATTGTCGATTACATTCCCTCCAATATATGCATCAATCATATTGGAAGCGGGATATTAAATTCTTGGGCTTCATTATCTCTTCAAGGGGATGTGACAAAAGGAATATATCAGGTTGTAGCTACAATGGTAGTTTCACATGACAATCGTGATAAGAATTCCAAGGCCAGATATGATACAGAAATTTAAATGGTTTTAGAGCCCTAAAAATGACTTCATAGGATGTATACCCATAAGACTAATGATATGGAATAAATTCCTCCAACTCCATGGCGATCCAATCACTACCATCAAACAGATGTTCCTACTCCATCTGTTGAACTCTCTGAAAAAGATAGGAGGCCTGAATAGGCTCGCCAGTCAGAAGGTGTTGAATATATTCCACAATGAACTATACCCATACTTAATTATGTACAAACTTCATCCATTCATCATTGGGAGAGTGTGACCTATGATCTTATGGATGCACGTGCATCCCTCCACCATGGAATTTGAATACCAAATGTTAGTGACATTAAGGCACCTTCTGATTGCAATCCGGATAATAACAGGGCTGAAGTACATATGTATATTATGGAGATAGAATCTTATATTTATGAAAAGAGATGAATAAATCCAAAACTCTAATTGAGTATCTCATATGATGGACTTAGGAGTACACGAAGGGGTAATTATTGACTCTGAGGAGGAGTGGGATATTTATGTCAATACTGAGAATGTATTTTCCTTTTTCTTTTTTCTCAACACTACTTAACCATTCATCATTATTAATCTTGATGAAAAAGTATTTGTGCCCCTCTAATATAAAGATGGAAAATCTAGACCAGTTCTTGAATCACCAATGTATGGGCCTGAAGGCTCTCTCATTGATGTAATGAATGATCCTCCTAGTTCTTCAGAATAATCTCCAAGAGTGTGAATTTTGATTGGGGTAATGGCGACGGATAATCCTCAACCATTACCTCAAGTTTCTCCTTCCAAGAGAAGTGTTTCGATTTCTCCCCATGCTTCTGAAACGAAATTCTAGAGAGAAATGAGATTGATCCAAAGTGTTCACCGAAGGAGTAAGTATTTATACTATCATTGGGGCATGAAATTTTCTCAGCACACTCCTGTAATCATGGTTCCTCTTGCAAGATCTATGTCTCTCTCTTCTCTCATGGGACTAAGAGATGACTCTTCTAGACCTGAGAAGGATACCCCAGGAGAAACCCAAGTTCATGTTGATGAATCTGCTATCTTTGGAGATAAATCATCAAAATATTCAGCTATACCCTCTCCAGGATCTATTGAGAGAGATAAAATACAAAATATGATTAAATACATTCCTCAGTTGCTTCCGTCAGCAGATCCTGAATGAATCAGGGCTGATATTCCTATTGCTTAAGAAGAAATGAATGAGGACCTAGGGAAATCTGAGATAAAATCTGATATTGGCCCATACCTAGAAATACATGATAATGTTATACCGATTTCAGAGTCAACGTAACAGAATGTCAGCAGATCCAATTTGGGCATCAACGAACATTTGTTGGATACCTTAAATGTTGAGGATACTATAACATTCCAAGCTGAATACACTAAAATGTTGGAATCCAATCATCCAAATATTGATATTCCAGGTTCCATCAAGGAGTTTGGGGATTATCAGGAGGAATTGAAAGTATATATGTCATTATTCATTCATTTTCCATTCAAAATTGTTCTAATTTTCTTGATTCATTACATTAAAGTTCAGCTTATGCAGCTTTATCTGCAGAAAATGTTTCAAAGGATCTTCAAGAATGAGGTGTTCCACTGTATCGTTCTATTCGAAATAGAGAAATACTTATATAGGATTCTCAACCAAGAGATGCTCCAGAGCCTTATAATATGATAACTGTGAAAAATTAGGAGAATTTCCCTTCTCAAGAAACATCTCCTCAAATCACTGAAGTTGAGAATACAGAGGATGAATCTAATCATGTCACTTACTTACTATTGGGTAAATATAATCATTTGTTATAATCATATCTGTTTCATCCATTTTAAACTGATAAAGTCCTTCATTTATCCTTTAGAGTTATCAAATACTAGATCTAAGTTGATGCTTCTACTATTCTGAGGGAAGAAGAACATGGCAGCTCTTTAAGTGATCTGTTTCTAGAGTACATTTTACCTCATGGTATTGACTCAGATTTAGAATTAGAGATGCAATATGCTCATGGAATGTAACGTATGAATACATGGTAGTATATCTAGAGCATAATTTCTATAAATCCTTTAGATGTACCATTGTCCCATTTTTCTAAACTCCCAACATTATTCTGCGTATTGGGATTTAGTGGATTTAATTATCGACCATTCTATGATGCTATGAAAGAAATCCTTCGCCAATGGGAGCAGTATCTTATGCAGTGACACGATTATGAAGAGTAAGAATAGTTTATCAATATAAGGACATTTAAATCTACAGTAGATTGGGCAGAGGAAAATCATAACACAAAATCGATCGAAATTAGCCAAAAAATCAAAGAATCCATGGAGGAGTAATTATATATTCAACAATTGGATTTTGTTCATAAAAAACATGAGAAATTTAATTAGAAATTGTGGGAAACCCAATTTGAGGAGATAACATCCATTTTAACTACTAATGAAGAACTTTATCAGGCCGAGGAGGCTAGAGTTTCTCAACTATCTCAACTTCAATAGGTTACTGATAAGGCTTATGATGCTTTTCAACAAATAAAGAGTCATGTTGAGAGTTTATTTTGACGCATGATATAGAGGCACCATTCTGGGGTTATTCCTCAAAATATATATAAATTAAAGGAATTTCTTGTCTCCAATCATATGCATCTTCAATCCTATTTTCCATGATTGCAATATTAAAGTTAATGATAATGATCATTTTTTTAAATCATTAATCCTTCATGTTAGACAACCATTTTTACTATGAAAAGAATGGGGATGCTCATAATTTCCATATTAAGACAATGGGCCTAAAAAGTATAGTTTTAATTTAGTTAGGGTTATTTGGACAACCCCACAAGTTTCATGTCTTTTTATTTTTTTATAGCTCAATGTTACCAAAGTCATACCAAAAAGGTATGTTTTGTTAGATGAGACTCGACTTTTGTTTAGAGTGCCCTTTGTAGGTTCTCAATATAATGAGTACCAATTCTTTTTTTGTTGAAAGTTTAGAGTCATGCATGATGGAATATAAAGGGTTCATATTAAGGGTCCAATATCTTTGACCATAAATTTGGAAATTAGTTCCGAAACAATATTCTGCATCTAATAATTGCTTTAATATTATTTAAAATTTTGAAATTAAAATATTGAGCAATGATTTTAATGGCCACCAAATGAAAAACCTGTATCAACATAGGGGGAGTCCCTTCCCAGAATGAAGTTACCATTATTTAAAACAAAACCATTATGGGGGTTATAGTATGCAGGTACAGCTGGGGCATATACTTCATAGCCCAATAGTGTCATCTTCTGACTGAAAAGACTTTTATATATGCAGCTTATGCAAGGCCACCTAAGGGAATGTGATGCATAGTCAGGAAAAAGAGCTCTTCAAGTTTTAACATTTTACTGCTAATAGACATGGAAAAATAAGATTTGTGTGACTCATGACCACATTGGGAGGAAATGAATTTTAAGAATAAAAAGGATACTTTTTGATGACATATTTCATGAATTGTAAAACTATTTCTATATAAATTTTGTGTATGAAGAATGATTATAATTTTTATCAGAAAGATGAATTTATTTTTTTAAAGTTTGGGGCCGAAGCCTCAATTTTTGATTTAAATCAAAGACCTCTTTAGACTGGGTAGAGGGAGACCCATTACAGAGCCCAAAGGCCCAAGGCCATGTGGCCTGAATATAAGGCCTTGAAAGCCCATTTGTTTGGCCCAAAGGTCCTCTTGGTGATCAATACTACAACAGTACCTGCGCTGCAACAATACCTACAATAGTACAACCACTGCTACAATTTTAAGTCATGCAGTGAGGACATTGGTATTGTGCATTTTTAAGTCAGACATTGATGATGATGGTACTATGCAGTTTTAAGTCATCTAGTGAGACCATTTTATGGCTTTATTTTCTGGTTTTTAGCTTCGAAAAAAGGTATGAGACTACCACAATTTCTTGATATTTTTTTAGAAATTTACTACCATATACAATAATGAAATAAAATTTTGGAAACATTTATTTTTGAATTTATGAATCCAAATAATGATTTGGGAAAAGGTATAAATGTATTAGAGGAAGTTTTTTCCAATTACAAAGTTATAATTATTTGAAAAACCCCTTATGGGGGATTTGTTATGTAGGGACAACTGAGGCATATACTACAAAGCAAAATATTGGCATCTTTTTAGTGACATGTCTGTTATGTAGGCAACTTATTCAAGGCCACCTATGGGCACATGCTGCATAGTTAGGAAAAAGAGCTCTTTTATGTTTAACAATTTATTAATAAAATCTAATGAAAGATTATAGATATTCAAATTTTCAAAAACATTGAGTTTGGTTTATGGGTAAAGGTACCTAAATATGAAGAGGGTATTTCCAACCAATATTTCTAAAGAATTAGAGGAATAAGACTCCTACAATGGTCTAACCCAAATGTAGGAGTTATGGTGTCTTGTAGTTTTAGGTCATACAACTAAGACCAGAAAATGAAAATAGTATATGATATGTGGCCATGTGATTCCATGGTTATTTCATAATACATTTAACACATGGAGAGGGTAATGTGTAAACCATCACGTTGAAGTGTTTCAGATCAAAAAAAATATAATGGGGAAAATATACCGGATTGACCACTTTAACATACAGATTCTTGTATATTGTTATCAAAGTTTGAAAGAATAATGAAACTATTACCAATAATGAAATTACCATTATTTTAAAAACCCGTTATGGGGGATTTATTATGGTGGTCCAAATAGAGCATATGCTGCATAGCCAAATAATGTCATATTCTGACTGAAAATCCCATTATGTAGGCAACTTATGCAAGGACACCTAAGGGGACGTGCTTCAAAATAAGGGAAATGAGTTCTTTGTATTAGAAACTCTGTCATGAGCATCTGTAAGAAATACTATGAATATATTAAAACATTATATATTAAGATTTTGATATATGGAATTGTGTTTTTCACAATGCAGTTGAGAAATATTTGAATCAATATTGGCCATGAGTTTGATTTCCTTTACATAGATCCGACTCATTTTTAAAATGGATACATTCATTGTTTCCTCTGAATTAATATTATGAAGTGCAGTTATAAGTTATTTAATGAGGAAATTGTACAGTGCAATTTTAAGTCATGTAATATAGACATTTTACTATGCAGTTTTAAGTCATGTAATGAAGACATTTTACTATGCAGTTTTAAGTCATGCAATGAGGACATTGTACTATGATTTTTTAAGTCAAGTAGTGAGAAAATTGTTAATCCCAAAATAGATTGAGACATCTTATTTATACAAATAAGACTTTTAATCAATTCCTAAGCCCATGTGAGCTATGATCAATGTTTGAAACAATGACCAGTAAGGGTTTTGTCGTCGGGCTCCTGTATCCTAATCACATCACTCTACAGTTCTCCAATAATGATGATTTCACCACATTGTGGTCCAAAGGTCTTCATTCCTATGGAGGGAACCGTTTCATTCTTCTTCGATGGAGATACAATTTCCATTGGAAGAGGGATTCCACCTCTACGGCGATCTGGGTGTGTTTTCTGGGTCTCCCCCTTCCCTTCCAAAATCCCGTTATTCTACAATTGTTCAGCAATATGGTTGGAAGGTTTTTGGCTTTTAATGAGAGGTCGAGGACATTGTGTCATTTTATAGAACCCCGAATTTGTGTGGAAGTCTACGTCTCCAAAACCCCTCTTGAAGAAGTATGGATAGAGGTTGAAAACGAGCTTCGGTGCCAACAACCAGTGGATTTTAAGAACTGGTATGATTTCTGTTCTTCATGTTGTCGATTGGGTCATCTTCAATAGGATTCTCATTCACTATTTCAGAAATATTCAAATCTGGTTGGCAGCGGAATTGTTCCCCCTGAGAAACAATCAGTGGGTAACTCGGATCCGAATGGTACTAGTGTCTCTTTACAGAAAAATGATGTGGTCGTGTCCCCTGTTGAAAGTGGTATGTGAATAATTTCTGAAGAAATGGCTCCTCCTACGATGAAGGATGTTTCAATGCCTAATCGGATCACCCAGAATGAAGAGTCTCTGAAGTCAATACTTCTATTTCTTGAGCCCAAGGTCAAGGATGTTTTCAACAGGTTGATCAGAGATCTTAATGGTATGAAACACCAAATGGCAGTGAATTCTCAGTGCAATGTAGCGAGTGTATTCATTGATTCTGGTTTAAATGGTACCCATTCTGAGATAGAAAGGGTTATTGATGAAACTCATGAGGGATTTCCCATGACTCCTAGTGTTGGTTCTTATGCGGAAGCCGTCCGGTCACCTATTGGAGGACAGGTTGCGGTCACTAAGAGTCCAACAAGATCAGGTACTAGAAAGGAAGTTGAGGATATAGAACTCGGAAATCATTTTGATGGTCTGACTAATGAAGATCTGGAGCAGGAGGTTGAAACCGATCAGAGAAGATGTGCTATGGATGAGCAGCAGGCCCAGGGTAGCATGACTAGTTATGGGGACAAGATGGGAATCTGTAAAGAGTACAAAGATTACTCATATTTTTCACCTCCCATGGAGACACATTCGGTGAAAAAATTAAATGCCATGCAGATGGACGATGATTCTCTCGATCACCCATTAGATTTACTAATGATTCAGATGAAGAAATGGTTGAACATGTTTTTTTTATTAACGCTACTGAAGAAGAAGATGCTAGAGCGACATGTAGGTCTTTGAGGATGAATCTTAATGAGGAACAATATAACTAGATCGACAGACAAGACTTGATTTTAGTTGGGGGTTTCAACAATGGGAAGCCAAGCCTTGTGGAGTACGTTCAGACCTAGGATAAATTGAAATTAAGACATAAAGATATCATAATAGATTATTTGGAAACACAGGTACGAAATATCTCATGGAAACTATTTAGGGAGCCAATTTATGGTAGTCTTAAATGGTCTTTTAATGGTTTGGTTATGTCCTTTTGTGTCTGAACCATGGTTTCTCACTTTTTCCCAAAAAGTGTTTGGAAATAAAAAAATTAATTTTCAGTTAGTCAGTGACACAAGTGCAGAAAATGGGTCTTATATTTCCAGGTAGTTTAACATCATGTAGTAAGGACAAAGACGAACCGATGTGAAAAGAAATACTTATTTTAATAGGACTAAGGGATAAAACCAAAGTGTCACAATTTTTCATGTTGAGTGCAAGAATCAAGCCATATGTAGTTCTTATAACATTAAATACATAGGTTTGATTCTCATAAAAAGTATAAAGGTATTTTTTATTGCGGCTGGTCCCAATATTGGAGATCTAGTCATCTTATGCCTCTCAAATAGATGATAATCAAGTATTAAAGAGTTCATTAAACAATCAATCCTCACATCAATCAAGTTTAACATGAAAATGAAGTATTTTGACATGTTCAGAGAGAATGGTAAATCTTAAGACATAAAATGGTATAAGGACCCAATCATATATCTTAAGAAAACACTCAGTATAGAACTGATTCAAATAAAATATGAGAAAACCAAATAAATTTATTTTTTGATTGTTGCTGGGCCCAAAATTAGAGATTTATGCGTCTCTACGTATCTCATTGAAATGAGAATCAAGCCCTACGTAGTTCTTGAAATAATGTCTCTATGCAGATCTGACTCATACATAAGAAATAGAGGGACTTATATTCTACTTAGTAGCAATGATAATGTCAGTGTTATTTTCTTATGGAATATTCTAATGTTAAATAGATAAAAAAATTATTTGTATAGTTTAATTTCAGGAAACGAGGAGAAATGATGTCATGAAGTTTAAGGTCAGGCGACAAGGATGAAGAAACTTTGATTTTTAATGTCATGCATCATGGATGATTATGGTTTTTATTTAGTTTAATGTCTTGAAACTAGGATGTTGTACTATTTAGTTATCCGTCTTGCACTGAGGACATGAGGGTTGTGCAGTTTTTTAGTCTTGTAGTCAGGGCATTCTACTGTGCAGTTTTAAGTCTTTCAGTGAGGACAATTTTTACAACTACAAAAAGTATTTCCTTAAGAATCTCACATTGGTTGGAGTTTTAATAAGATCCCCATTCATTTAGATTAAGGAATAAGCTCTATTTGAATAGACCTTATGTATGGAATAAGGACCTTCCCACATTGGCTAAAGATTTGGAGGTTTCTTCCCTGGTATCATTGGAGTCCTAAGGACCAATATCAATTGTCCTTTAATAAATGAACCGAGGAAAACTATCTTTTTAAAAGCTTGTTCTATTATATTCTGATAGAAATCTAAATGATTCAAAGTATGAAATCATTATTTCTCCAATCATTCCAGATCATTGAACCATTTCAAAGACCTCTCATTTGTTGACAACTGATCACATATTAGAAATATGAGTGAAGGAAACTTCACCTCAATTGGTAAAACTACATTCGTTCCATATACCAATTAATAAAGAGTAGATTGGGTGGCTGTATGAGTAGTTGTCTGATAAGCCTATAAAGCATTCAAAATTTTATCAAGCCATGTTTTTTTATCCTTATCGACCATTTTATGGAGTATATTGGATAGGGTTTTGTTGAAGGCCTCTATCTATCCATTGGCTGCCACATGATAGAAAGATGAATGGTCATATTTGATATCATGCTCCTGATATAACTTCTTTAATTCAATCGAACAAAAATTCATTCCATTCTACATCAATATAGTATGAAGGACACCAAGTCTGGTGATGATGTTAGTTTTTAAAGAACTAACTATACTTTTGGCTCTGACTTCTTTGAGAGGTATGGCCTCCACCCATTTGGAAAAGATGTTAGTAGTTGTAATGATATACTTGAACTGCTTAGCTATAGCTGGAGGATAAGGCCCTACTACATCCATTCTCCATGTGGAAAATGGATGGTAGTATTTAGCTGTATGTATAAACTTCAGGGATTGATGAATTAAGTTTTCATGAACATGGAAAGGATAACGATTTTTAGAGAAATCTGTAAAATCCTCCATCATTGATGGCCAAAAGTATCCAAGCCATCAGATCTGATCAGAGAGTCTGTGCCCAGACAGCTAGGCACCACAATCTCCTGAAGGGTTTTCTTTCATGACCACTTTAGTCTCTTCTCTATCAATACATCTGAATAGTATTCCCTTAGTGCCTCACTTGTAAACGACATTTTGGTGGTTTGGACTATCATAATAAGTAAAATTGGATGCTTGTCTCTGGATATATTCTTTTTTAGTTCTATTCAGTGGAAGTACTCCATTTTGTTGATATTACATGATGGGTGTTCTCTATCCCATGGTATGACCATATGGCTCAAAAATAAGTGAAATTCCATTAATTTCCTCAATTACGGTTTGATCAAAAGGTTTGACCACACGATGATGGTCAATGGTAATAACTCTCTCATCCGAATTTGGATATGCCAAGGCTATAGAAACATTATCCAATGCATCTTCTTGGGAATTTTGTGATCACGGGACATAAGACAAAGTCAACTTGGATGGATATTAAGCCATTAAACTGCTGACATAATTACTGTAACACCCCAAGATTGCATAGTGTGTTATTTCTTTAGAATAATTCAATAACTTGCACTACCCGCAACACCAAGTTCAAGCGCACCGTGACTTACCAAACAAGTCGTTCAAAAGAGGTTATGAATAGTATTAACTAAATTTTAAACTTTATATAATCCCTATAATTTTAGAATCCATATTATGAGTTTCTTGGACATAATGTAAGAAGAAATTCATTTTCAGTATTGCACTTTTACCAACTTTAATAGTGAACCCTTTTTAAATCCAATATTTTAAACTTTTATATATTATATTTGACTAAATAAATTTATTTAGAATGGGGACATAAAAAAATCTACAATGTAACACCCCAAGCTTCCATGGTACGCTTCTCATTGAATAATACAGTAGCGTGTGTTTTACGCAACTCCGAGTTCTAACACACACCACAACCAATCAAACTAGCCGTTATGAATAGTAATACCTAATTTTTGAAATTTTATAAATTATATCTCTCAAAATGGACTTCATTTTGGATTCGGAAAATCTAAATTAGCCTAGGGTGAAATTTTGGTACTTTTCGGATAACTTTTATATTTTGATGAATAGTAAAAATTACTAAATTTTAATTAAAAACAACTTTTTTAATCAAAATAATTAATATTGATAAATTATAAATTTGAGTGGTTTTAAAGTATATTTAGAATATATTTTTACCATTTAATTCAATGTTTTTCATTGGACATAATTTCACAATTAAACCAGACATAAACAAGTGCCAATCTTTTGATAGTTATTATTTCTTAAAAACACGCTTTTTGTTTTAACAACGAGAATTAATTTTAAATTAATTTCTGCCACTTCTGTGTTTTGAATTTGGAAAAATGGATTCCATATTTGGAAACAGTATGTTTATATTTTTTAAATAGGTAACTTTTATTTTTAGACATTTTGAATAATTATAGCGGTAAATATTTTATTATTACCATGGTTAAGGGTAAATCCGGTAAATAAGGGTTAACATATAAAATTATAATAATACTAAATTACCCTAAAACATGTCATAACCTTATTGGTGGATACATTTCCAACCATGGGCATCATTGGGTCGATTTTGGGACCCCATGGTGCAACTTATAGGTGATAGGGACACTTTATTAGTATTCATTTAATTGACATTTTTTTGAAGTAATAATTCTGTTATAAGTTTTAAAAAAATCAACTATTGAATAGTGTCAAAATTGACATAAAAGAGTTTTTAAAACAAATATTATATTATTAATTGATATTAAATTTCTAAAAATATAAGGATAGGCCACGAGACTTATATCATAATAGGTGTATCATTAATGTACCACTTGGGGGTCTCTTGGAGGTATATAGTTTGTTTATTAACTGTATAATATAAAAATACAAAGTGACATGGTATATGTCAAACTAATTAACAAAGAGTTAAAACTAAACGATAAGGTTAATATACTGCCCCAAACCTATCTAAATTATATTGGTTGAATTTGTTTCGACCTATACCCACCTTAAACTTTTAATAATCAACATTGGAGCCATTATAAATCGATTATGAATTTATTATAAATTAATATTTCTAGCTTTTCCAAAGGTGCCCCTCACCCCTCTTATAAATGGGCACTCCTCCTTCTCATTTCTTCACACATTCAAAGACTTTTGGTTCGGCCAAAACCTGCCCAACTACTCTCTAAACTTCTATAAATACAACCTAGAGGCCTTAGTTTGATCAGAAAGCCAACCTAAGGATCCCTTTTGATCAAATCAAAAGGAAGAACCCGAAGAAGAGGTAATGTTTTCACCACCCCTTTTCAAGTTCCTTTCTTCTTCCATTTCTTATTTCTTTGTTATTACCATTATAAAATAACAACTCAAGTATATTATATATACTATGATGTTATTATAAATAGGGTACAACCATATTCAGTATTCTATCCACCCTTTGAATAACATGTCACCATACGTGCGTACTTACGGCTTACCGTCTCCACGCCGTGGTGTAATTGTTATTCAATAAATTATTATTTGGATGGGTATAATAATGATGTGTAATTCATGTAAATAATAAATGTAACATGATAATTATTCTGTATATATGATATAACATCCATTTATATATTATTTTAATATCAATAGAATGATATTGTCGCTCATGCGTACGTGCGGATTACCGTCTCCACGAACACGATGAGATTCATTCTCCATCGTATCCATTAAAGTATAATTATCATTTGATGATTTGAAAATAATTTTTAAGTACTTGATATCATTCTAGATATGAATAAAATACAACCTATCCATGAAAAACGTGGCTTATGTAACAAAACATATAAAATAAAACGAGTAAGTTAACACCTAAAACGACGATAATACTATGATATTATTAAAAAGGCAATGTTAAAAGATCATGTATTATATCATATTAATATATATGATTTTTGTATAATTTAATAACAATTATTTCACCATTATAAAAAAGGTTAAACTACCCTCAACCAAGGAAAAGTACAAGGTAATGGTTTATTTCGCAATCTCTTCATTATCCGAGGTTGTTTATACGTAATAATCTACTGGGATTTCTTTATCATCCACATCCATGTTTCTTCGAAATGTATTTCAAAACATTTTACTATTTACAAATAATATTGGTTAAAGTCATTTATACCCTTATGTGTTTTTAAAGGAATCTTTCCGTCATTTTCCAAACAATGCACTTTTTACCTTTCGACAAATTTAAGTTAAGAATGTTTTTTTTAACTTATACGGAAGGTGCGGCTATTTACCACCATTATAAAATCGTCAAAGCTTCCCTTACAAGATTATAATAATTTTATCAAAGTAAATGTTTTATTTTATAATTACGTGACTTTTAAATGATTTCAAAATGAATATTTTAAGAAATTTTGAAAGGTACTCTTTATCAAGATCATAATTTTAAATGTTTTAAAGATTTATCTTTCTAAATATTTTTAATTAATGTACATGTTCTCAAAATGATTTTAAGGATTTATTTATATGGACATGAAGGTTTTGAAATGATATTTCTTTTCAAAAGTTTCAAAGTGGCATGGGACACTTTGATTCAATAGTCTCTTTTAAATTACTTCCTTTATAAATGTGTGACTTTTCAATGATTTAGAGAAATGAGATATTTCTCTCAAATAGTTTTGATTTCATCTATGTCAACATCCATTGATGGATTTTAATCTTATTTGAAGTAGATTTGTTATGATACAAAACCTCTATATTGTATTGAATGTTTTGTGATATGTTTGACTGTGGATGTGCTACTTTTATACCCTTCATGGTTTATGGTGAAAATATTGACATTTAGTATGCTATTTTTAATACGAATGTTTAAGTTATGTTTAAACCTTTTCATATGGGAATGCATTGGACTTAATATGTGATGGGTGGAGCCCGCTATAGCTCCTTGATGCATCAGTAGGTATCATGAGACAAACTAGTGTCTTGGCACAAGGCCTTGGAAAAATCTTATTTGTAGTCTTGGTACGAGGCCTTGGCTATGTGGTTACGATAGTCTGGCATTATGTATTCTATCATTATGAAAGTGGTTATTGATATTGCATGTGATTATTCGATTAGTAGAATATCCATGTGAATAAGTAAATGGCATTATTTCATTTTACTTTTTCCATTCTATGTTGAAGTTCAAGTTTAAAAGGCTTTTGTTTTAGTTATACTTTGCCTTAAATTTTTATTCTTATTTATGAAAGTTTCCGCTTTATTGTTATCCTTACTGGGCATTTGAGCTCACCCCATTTCTATGTTTTATTTTTCACAGGATGTGAAGAAGTAATTTATGAATGACCTGAAGGGATAACATGTGGGGATATGAGTGTGGAATATAGAGACAATATATTGTTGTAGCTTTTCACTTATTGATGTAATGTAAAACATTATCAATATATCTAGTGTTTCCAAGGATACTAAACCAATCGGTCTTTCGAGATTTGGTCTTTCTCGTGATCATGCCAATGTTATGTAATAATGCACTGACTCTGGGTAACAGGGGTCGGGGTGATACAGTTGGTTTCAGAGGAAGTTTAGTACAATCATTGGAAGCTAGATTTAGATAAACTCTGATTAGAGAACGTAGACCTAAGATGAAATTTGAGGATTAGTATAGAATAACATCCTAGAATTTTGGTATTGTAGAGATTTTGTGAGTTTTCCGAGCAATACATCCATGTTTGGATACGAGCAGGTAGAGGCGGCTCTGGCACAGATGTACCTAGGGGTAAAACCCGAAAACCCCGCTTTGAGCTAGACTCGAATGGGAACTGGTGCACGACAATGGGCCTTGCTGCACTCTTGGTTACGCCACTTCTGGGGGATATGCTTAGGATAACTCTCATTTTCATTACAAATCATTATGAAGGGTTTATGAGTATATAAATCCTCAAAGAAAACATTTTTATGATTATGGATTATATCCATAAACTATTTAATTTATGTTATGTGTTTTACAAGTTTGGGATTAGGTATTGTTATTCATAAACTAATCTAGTGTATGGAATTGTTTAGAAATGGCGCCCAGTAGAAGGAATGAGAACTTCAGCATTTCACATGATCCAAAGAGAAAGAAGGATCATATCTTTCATGGTCTTAAGCCAGAATTTAGAAGAGAAATAGTCTCCCTTGTATTATCATCAGATGAAGAAATAATATCATGTGTTGATAAGATAAGTAAAGAGTTTACTGAGTCCTATGGCTTTGATGGGAATCAAGAGAAGAAAAGGATGGAAGAAAGAAATATGGGTAAATGGAAGAGGGAAAAGAAGAATTTTCCCATATGTGATAACTGTGGGAAGAAACACCCTAGAAGTTTCATGAAAGTAATGGGAGTTTTTTATAATTGTTTAGGAAAAGGGCACAAAGTACGTGACTTCAAGGTTAAGAAAATGGTTTCAAATGTACAATGATTAACTTACAAGGAGTTTGGAAACTATGAGACCCTATGTCCTAGTTATCAGACTATAGCGCAAATGATGCTATTGGATAATAATCAAGTTATGATACTACCACAAATGAAAAGGAATTATTAGAGTTCTTATGTTGATTATGTCATTTGAGTGTTATATCAACAATGTACTTGTTATAATAATTATGGAGTATATAAGGATTGTACTGTAGTACTATTTCATTAAGGACTTGAGATTGTGTGGAACAAAGAAAAGTGACTCAATAACAGAATAAATTTTTGGAAAATATATGGTTGAGAGAATGATAAACCATAATATAGTTCTAATACCGAGGTAGTGATTTTGGAATAATACATGATTGATTTGGATAAATTATATTGGATATTCTTGACTACCTTGAAACAGATTAATGATATGTATATTCCATCATTTTTGGGGTTTAAAACATTTTTGGATTGAAGGAGTATATCTATTATTCTTTAAGTAATAATGGATCATGAATGTAATCAATAAGGTTTTATGGTAATTCAGGATGTTGTAGTGTTTTAAAAGAATACACCATGAAGGTGATCAAATGTTATTACATGGCAAAAAAAGGTTCTTCATTGTGTTTACCTTCCTTATAAAATTTGGACTGGAGTATTTTGGATAGTTCTAGTTTGGATTATTTTGGATTTCCAAAAAAGGACAACCCGGAGGTTGGGCAGCAACTCGTCGCGTCCGACAAGGCCATGAGACTTGAACCCACAACCGAAGGGCAATAAGGGTGTATCACCTACCACTGACCCACGTGATTTCCTGGTTTGAATAAAGTCATTTTTTAATGTTTCTTCTAGATTAATTATAAATTCATTTTTTAACCCTATACGAATAGGATAAATAGAATATTATATTTAAGTTCTATTATCTTTTAGAGTGAAAGATGAGTTTGTGGTAGAAATTAGTTAAAGGATGGAACTCAACTTGCCAAGAATATATTTTTTTTCTCTTATTCTATGAAGAAATTAATTCTTATACTTTATTTAAGGAATCCTAAAACCAAAATTTTTTTATCCTAATACCCTATGTTTTGTTGAACCGATGGTATTTCAAATCATCATAGATTGATGAATTTGAGGACCCCAATTTTACACTTGTTTGTGATTGATGACCTCAATCACTACCTATAAATATTTACATTTTTCCTCCAATTATATTTCTCTAACTGCCACCAATGTTCTCCTAATCCAGATCATAATTTGGTGGTGACCCTTTCATTTCTCTATTCCTCATATTAAGACTAAATTTTAGTAACCCAATTTCTGATGTGGGTTTTCCCACAAAGATATTTTCTATTTTCAACCTTTTATTTTCTAAGAAAAATTTCAAATTTCAAGGATGCAATTTATTGATGGAGGGGAGATTGTAACACTACAAGATTGCATAGTGTGTTATTTCTTCAAAATAATTCAATAACTTGCACTACACGCAACACCGAGTTCAAGCGCACCATGACTTACCAAACAAGTCGTTCAAAAGAGGTTATGAATAGAATTAAGTAAATTTTAAACTTTATATAATACCTATAATTTTAGAATCCATATTATGTGTTTCTTATACATAATGTAAAAAAAATTCATTTTCAGTATTGCACTTTTACCAACTTTAATAGTGAACCCTTTTTAAATCCAATATTTTAAACTTTTATATATTTGATTTGACTAAATAAATTTATTTAGAATGGGGACATAAAAAAAATCTACAATGTAACGCCCCAAGCTTCCATGGTACACTTCTCTTTGAATAATACAGTAGCGTGTGTTGTACGTAACTTCGAGTTCTAACACACACCACAACCAATCAAACTAGCCGTTACGAATAGTAATACCTAATTTTTGAAATTTTATAAATTATATATCTCAAAATGGAACTCATTTTTGGATTCAGAATATCGAAATTATCCAAGGGTTAAATTTTGGTACTTTTCGGATAACTTTCATATTTTGATGAATAGTGAAAATTACTAAATTTTAATTAAAAACAACTTTTTTAATAAAAATAATTAATATTGATAAATTATGAATTTGAGTGGTTTTAAAGTATATTTAGAATATATTTTTACCATTTAATTCAATGTTTGTCATTGGAAAAACCAGACATAAACAAGTGCCAATCTTTTGATAGTTATTATCTCTTAAAAACACGCTTTTTGTTTTAAGAACGGGAATTAATTTTAAATTAATTTCTGCCACTTATGTGTTTTGAATTTGGAAAAATGGATTCCATATTTGAAATCAGTATGTTCATATTGTGTAAATAGGTAACTTTTATTTTTAGACATTTTGAATAATTACTGCGGTAAATATTTTATTTACCATGGTTAAGGTAAATCCGGTAAATAAGGGTTAAAAAATAATATTATAATAATACTAAATTATCCTAAAACGTGTCCTAACCTTATTGGTGGATACATTTCCGACCATGGTAATATTTGGGTCTATTTTGGGACCCCATGGTGCCACTTGTAGGTGATAGGGACACTTTATTTTAATTAAGTTAAAATAAGTACAAGAATGACATAAGCATAGATCTTTTAGAAAATAAATTTTCACATAGGGTTATATATGTTGTATTTTCTACTATAAATATTCATTAGAAAGCTAAAATAATTTACTACATAATTATATTTTAGTTATAATTTTAAAACATTAAATAAGTTAATTTATTTATGACACAATGATGATGTAGTAATTACCATAATAGTGAAAAAATAAAATAATTGATATTATAAATACCCAAATAAATATAATTTGAGCCTTTTAATGAATTAAATTAATTTTATAGGATAATATTACATATTAGAATTTATTTAATTGATATTTTTTGAATTAATCATTCTGTAATAAGTTTCAAAAAAATCAACTATTGAATAGTGTCAAAATTGACATAAAAGAGTTTTTAAAACAAATATTATATTATTAATTGATATTAAATTCCTAAAAATCTAATTATCAGACAAGAGACTTATATAACGATAGGTGTATCATTAATGGACCACTTGGGGGTCTCTTGGATGTATATAGTATGTTTATTAACTATATAATATAAAAATACAAAGTGACATGGTAAATGTCAAACTAATTAACTAAGAATTAAAACTAAACGATAAGGTTAATATAGTGACCCAAACCTATATAAATTCTATTTTTTGAATGGTTTTAGACATATACCCACCTTAACCGTTTAATAATCAACTTTGGAGTCATTATAAACCGAATATGAATTTATTATAAATTAATATTTCTAGCTTTTCCAAAGGTGCCCCTCACCCCTCTTATAAAACGACACTCCTCCTTCTCATTTGTTTCACACCTTCAATCCTTTTGGTTCATCCAACACCTTCCCCAATACTCTCTCAACTTCCCTCACTATAACCTATAGGCCATATTTTGATCATAAAGCCAACCTATGGAGCCATTTTGATCAAATCAATAGGAAGAACCCAAAGAAGAGGTAATGTTTTCACCACCCCTTTTCAAGTTCCTTTCTTCTTCCACTTCTTATTTATTTGTTATTACCATTATAAAATAATAACTCCAGTATCTTATATATACTGTGATGTTATTATAAATATGGTTCAACCATATTCAGTATTCTATTCACCCTTTGAATAACATGTCACCATACGTGCGTACTTAAGGCTTACCGTCTCCACGTCGTGGGGTAATTGTTATTCAATAAATTATTATTTGGATGGGTATAATATTGATGTGTAATTCATGTAAATAATAAATTTAACATGATAATGATTCTTTATATATGATATACCATCCATTTATATATTATTTTAATATCAAAATAATGATATTGTCACTCATTCGTACGTACGGACTACCGTCTCCACGAACGCGATGAGATTCATTCTCCATCTTATCCATTCAAGTATAATTATCATTTGATGATTTAAAAATAATTTTTAAGGACTTGATATAATTCTAGATATTAATAATATACAAACTATCCATGAAAAACATGGCTTACGTAACAAAACATATAAAATAAAATGAGTAAGTCAACACCTGAAACGACAATAATATTAAGATATTATTAACAAAGCAATGTTAAAATATCATATATGATATCATAATAATATATATGACTCTTGTATAATTTAATAACAATTATTTCACCATTATACAGGAGGCTAACCTACACTCAACCAATGAAAAGTACAAGCTAAGGGTTTGTTTCGTAGTCTCTTCATTATCCGAGGTTGTTAATACGTAATAATCTACTGGGATTTATTTATCATCCACATCCATGTTTCTTTGAAATGTATTTCAAAATTTTTTTACTATTTAAAAAGAATATGGGTTAAAGTAATTTATTCCCTCATATGTTTTAAAGGAATCTTTCCGTCGTTTTCCAAATAAGGAACTTTTTACCTTTCGACAAATTTAAGGTAAGAATGTTTTTTTTAACTTATACGGCAGGTGCGGCTATTTACCACCATTATAAAATCGTCAAAGCTTCCCTTACAAGCTTATAAGAATATTTTCAATGTAAATGTTTTATTTTATAATTATGTGACTTTTAAATGATTTCAAAATGAATATTTTAAGAAATTTTGAAAGGTACTCTTTATCAAGATCATAATTTTAAATGTTTTAATGATTTATCTTTCTAAATATCTTTAATTAATGTTCGTGTTTTCAAAATGATTTTAAGGATTTATTTATAAATACATGAAGGTTTTGAAATTATATTTCTTTTCAAATGTTTCAAAGTGGTATGGGACAGTTTGATTCAATAATCTCTTTTATATTACTTCTTTATAAATGTGTGACTTTTCAATGATTTCGAGAAAAGAGATATTTCTCTCAAATACTTTTGATTTCATCTATGTCAACATCCTTTGATGGATTTTAAGCTCATTTGATGTTGATTTATTATGATACAAAACGTCCATATTGTATTGAAGGTTTTGTGATATGATTGACTGTGGATGTGCTATTTTTATACCATTAATGGTTTATGGTGAAAATATTGACATTTAGTATGCTATTTTTAATACGAATGTTTATGTTATGTTTAAACCTTTTCATGTGGGAATGAAATGGACTTAATATGTGACGAGTGGAGCCCGCTATAGCTCCTCGATGAATCAGTAGGTCTCATGAGACAAACTAGTGTCTTGGCACAAGGTCTTAGCAAAATCTTATTTGAAGTCTTGGCACGAGGCCTTGGCTATGTTGTTATGATAGTCTGTCATTATGAATTCCATCATTATGAAAGTGGTTATTGATATTAAATGTGATTATTATATTAGTAGAATATCCATGTGAATAAGTAAATGGAATTAATTTATTTTACTTTTTCCATACTATGTTGAAGTTCAAGTTTAAAAGGCTTTTGTTTTAGTTATACATTGCCTTAAATTTTTATTCCTATTTATGAAAGTTTCTTCTTTATTGTAATCCTTACTGGGAATTTGAACTCACCCCTTTTCAATGTTTTATTTTTCACAGGATGTGAAGAAGTAATTTATGAATGACCTGAAGGGATATTATGTGGGGATATGAGTGCGGAATATGGAGACAATATATTGTAGTAGATTTTCACTTATTGATGTAATGTAAAACATTATTAATATATTTATTGTTTCCAAGGCTAATAATCCAATCGGTCTTTCGAGATTTGATCTTTCTCGTGATCATGCCACTGTTATGTAATAATGCACCGACTCTGGGTAACTGGGGTCAGGGTGTTACAATTACCCAAAGGGATTAACTCTTCCTTTATGATAGAATATTCTCTATCGATTTTTTGATAATGTGGCAACCCTGCTTTTTATTACAACTTAAACATGCTTTATTACATAAAACATCAGTTGATACAACAAAGAAGATCGAGAGGTTTAGTGTCTTTGGGGCTTATGATCATTACATAAAAACATAAAACATGAAATACAACATCTTTATTGAAAACTTTTTTTACATGACCAGTATATTCCCTCATACTTAGCACTACATGGGATAACCTGAGGACATGCATAAGAAAAGGGTGAGCTATAAAGCCCAGTAAGGGAGTACACATGGAATAACGCGAGGAGTACAATACATGTTAGGCAAAAGTCATGTAAATAGAGCATAAGAGAAACATGAACACAAAGGAATGATAAAGCATGATAATCATAACATGGAAATGTGGCAACAACACTTAACATTGAATTAGCAAGAGCCAAGGCTCATTGCACATGGAGCATGAGTAAACCGTCATTACACATGAAGCATGAGTAAACCCTCATTGCACTTGAATTATCATGAGTCAAAACCCATTGCACATGACGTATCATGATACTTTAATTTACCCAATGCATTGGAGCGCTATAAGGGCGCACCCTTCTTAAACATTTTATTTCATGCATAAGTGTGCCACATGGATCGTAAAACATGGATTCATAAAACATAATTATTTATTCCACGATAAAGGAATGTGGAATTCATACATGAAACTTTAAAATATATATGTAAATTTGCATAAAGGTGAATACCCTTGATGGAGAAATGGGCATGGAATCCACTAAACAATGACACTGGCTTAGAAAATCGGTGCGATTTTGACAGCGTAACGACGTGACATAAGAATTCATAAAAAAGGTTAATGAGAGAGAAAGGGGTTCCTCATAATATTTACATGTAATGGACACTAAGGAGGTCATATAGATACATGTCCCAACAATTGTAATGGAATATAGATTCATGATACAAAAGTACTGCTTGAATATAAAAGAGGAGAGAGAAGTTCCTTTCGGAATTTTGGCATAGTAACAGGTGTACATGGGAGAAATTTAATGAGAGATAAAGGGGTCTTCCATAATCCAAACAATAAGAGATAAGTATGGGGGAGGTGAGAAACCATACCCTAACATTCATAATTTAAATTAAAAGGTTAATATAACTTAAAGAAAATAGACAAAAAATGAGAAAGGAAGAAAAAAAACCCTTACTTGGAAGTGTGCTTTCAAAGGCTAGAGAGAGGCCTGTGAGAGGCTTCTTGGGTGATTGGGGAACATTGGGAGGATTCGAGAGAGATTAGGGAAGAGGTTGGATGGTATCCAAGGGATTTTAGTGAGGAGGAAGTGGGAGCTTGGGTGGTTTTATATAGGAAAGGTGAGGGAATTCTTTATTATTTAGGTTTGGGTCCCCTTACATTAAATTAATCCAAACCACAAACCATCCCATGGTTTTTACCCATGGTTTTTGGAAAAGGGAAGAGGGAAAAAATATTTTTTAAGGCCCAAGTCCGAACTTTTTAAAATAATAAGGTTGCTTATGTGGAGGGGAGTCACACTCCGATGGAAATTAATATAAAAAGGAAAAGTGTTGAATATGTCTTGAGGGGTCCATTAATGCTTTGAAAAGTAAGTCATAAAATCCCAAAATCACTTTATTTTAATGATAAAACATATATTGGCCGAAAATAAGGATTATGGTATTTTATTACATCACCATTAGGTCATTATGATGTCATAAAAAACATTATGTATTTAAACAGTATTTAATTTTTAACCAAAAATTTGACTGTCTCAAAAAACTATGAAACATTCACCGTTGGATAATTTCGACATCCTGATTCCAGAAATGAGATTTATTTTATCTAAAAAATATTCTAAATATGTTAATTTTCAATTTTAAAATAAAAACCAACATTTATCGACAATTCACGGGTTTTGACAGAAATGGCATTCAAACCTTAATAAAAATTTTAATTGCATTCATAAAATTATAAGATCTTTTTTTTAACAATAATTAATTTAATACTAATAAACTCATTTTATTAAAATATTATTTAATTCAAAAATCCATTAATTTAATAAAATAGATTTATTAATTAAATAATAACTAAAAACAACATTTGTACTTTAAAAACTATTTACAATGTATCAAAAATGACTAGAAATTATATTCATTATTATATACAAAAAGTAATGTACATGAACACAGTACTACTTATTTGTAACATAACCCCTTAAAAATGCCGCATAAGACCTAATGGTAAGGTGTGCGATGGTGATAGACTCTTGGGGTGGCTCGGATAACATCGCTCGAGTGGTAATTTCCATCAACCTCCACTTTTCCTGTAGATGGTCACGTTCGAGCTTGACATAATGAAACTCAGCTTGGGCTTTGTCAAGGGCAAAGCCCAAAGATGCCACCTCTTTTCCGAGCTCCGACAAATGGGCTTCGTATGGGGAAATTCTACTGGATGAGGCCATCGCTTCCTTTGTTTGAGTAAAATTGTGTTCGTTAAAGCCTTATCTTTATACTAATCATGTGATCACTGTTCAACATCTATAAAAGTAACGGTCACAACTCTTATCATAAAACCAAAGAAGGTGACATTTTATAAAACATTTTATATAAATATACATTTAATAAGATCATGAGGGATTTCCATTAATGAAACATTGGGTCGTTACAATACTCCCCCCTTAATAAATTTCGCCCTCGAAATTTTCCTTTTCCCACACTAAAACAAATGTGGGTAACTCAACTTTATCATATACTCCGACTCCCAAGTTGCTTCTTCAAACTTGTGGTTTCTCCACAACACCTTGATGAGGGGCATTGTCTTATTTCATAGAACTTTTTCTCTATGATCTAAGATCTTCACTGGTTACTTCTCATAAGAATGATCATCTTCCAATTGTACCACCTCGGAAGAGAGTACATGTGAAGGGTCCAATATGTACTTCATTAAGAGGGATACATGAATGAAATCATGCACCTTGGCCATAGTTGGTGGAAGTGCTAGTCGATAGGCCATAACCCCAACACGATCAAGAATCTCAAAGGGGCCGATGTACCTTGGACTTAACTTCCCTTTCTTTCTAAACCTCATGACCTTCGTCCATGGAGATATGCGTAAAAATACCATGCCTCCAACTTTAAACTCAAGGTCTCATCAACGATTATCTGTATAACTCCTCTGTCGACTATGGGCTACCTTGATATTCTACTGAATGGTTTTAACCTTCTCCACCATTTCTTCAACCATTTCTGGTCCAAGCATCTTACGTTCACTGACCTCATCCCAACATGTCGGTGTTCTGCACCTTTTCCCATGAAGGGCTTCATATGGTGCCCTTTGGATGCTCGAGTGGAAACTGTTATTATAAGAGAACTCAACTAGAGGAAGATGTTGATCCCATCCTCCTTTAAAGTCCATTGAGCATGCTCTCAACATATCCTCAAGTGTTTGGATAGTCCGCTCAGATTTTCCATCAGTTTGAGGATGATAGGCCGTACTGATGTTCAGTTCAGTATTAAAAGCATGTTGAAGACTCTTTCAAAACTTAGAGGTGAATCTTGGATCTTGGACAAACACAATAGATAGTGGTACACCATGCAACCTTACAACTTCCCTGATATATATCCATGCCAGTTGATCCAATGAGAAATCCTCCCGAATAGAAATGAAGTGTGCAGTCTTTATAAGATGGTCCACAACAACCCAGATTGCATTGTTGCCTTTGGATGTCCTTGGATGTCCGGTGACAAAGTCCATGGTGATGTTCTCCAATTTCCATTCTGGTATGGGCAATGGTTGCATCATCCCCTAAGACTTCTGCCTCTCTGCCTTCACTTGCTGACACACCATGAACTTTGATGTATATTCGGCGATCTCCTTCTTCATATTATCCCACTAAAAGTTTTCTCAGAGATCATGATACATCTTTGTGATCCCTGGGTGAATAGAGAAATTTGAACTATTCCCATCATCCAAAAGTTCCTTCTTCAACTCTAGACTTGATGGAACACATAGTCTTTTCCCAAACCAAAAAATTCCTTCTTCATTAACATTAAACTCCGAGGATTTCCCCTTTTTTATAGCTTCCCCTTTTTCTTGAATTCCCACATCATCCTTTTAAGCATCCTTTAACGTTTCCAAAAGATATAGTTGAGCAATCATTTGTGAAAGGATTGATGATGTTCCCTTTTTATGATTCCCACCTCCATCTTCATCAAGTCTAAAAAGATTAGATCCTTCTAAATTCTCATCATTGATAGAATCACTGGATCCTTTCTTCTTAGAGCATCTGCCACCTTGTTCGCTTTCCCAGGGTGGTAATGTATTAAACAGTCATAATCCTTGATGAGCTCTATCCATCTTCTCTGGCGGATATTAATCTCTTTCTATGTGAAAATATATTTAAGACTCTTGTGGTCAGTATATATCTCACATTTCTCTCTATAGAGATAATGCCGCCAGATTTTCAAGGCAAATATCACAGCCGCCAACTCCAGATCATGCGTTGGATAGTTTCTCTCATGGATTTTCAACTGCCTTGAATAATAGGATATCAATTTATCATTCTACATCAGCACACAACCTAATACCTTCTTTGACCCATCACTGAATACCACAAAAAGTTCCCCACTTATGGTTAAAGTGAGCATGGGCGCAGTGATATGCCTCCTTTTCAACTCCTTGAAGATTTATTCGCATTCATCACACCAAGAAAACATTACTCCCTTTCGAGTTACCTTTGTAAGAGGGTTGGAAAATCGTGAGAAATTCCTCACAAATCGTCGATAATATCCAGCTAACCCCAAGAAGCTATGGATATCCATTACCAATGTTGGCCTCGGCCATCCCTCAATTACATATGTTTTGGAGGGATCCACAGATATCCCATTGCTTGTGATGATATGGCCCAAGAATGAGACTTCCATCAATCAGAGCTCACACTTTCTGTACTTTGCATAGAGCTTCTCCTTGCGCAAAGTCTCCAGTATAGTTCTTAAATGCTCCTCTTGATCCTCCATGGTTTTGGAGTATATTATAATATCATCTATAAAGACTACCACAAATTTGTCTAGGTAATCTCTAAATACTCTATTCATCAAGTCCATGAATATTTCTGGAGCATTGGTTAGTCCGAAAGGCATTACTATGAATTCATAGTTCCCGTATCTTCTACGAAAAGCAGTCTTGGGGGAATCTTCCTTCATCACCCTTACATGATAATATCCTGACCACAAGTCTACCTTGGAGAAGTATTTTGCTCCACACAACTGATCGAAGAAGTCATCAATTCGTGGGAGAGGATACATGTTCTTTATCATGATTTTGTTACGTTCGTGATAATCGATGAAAAGTCGCATTGACCCATCCTTCTTCTTGACGAAGAGGACTGGTGCACCCCATGGTGAAGCACTTGGGCGTATAAAACCTTTATCCAGATTCCTCTGTAGTTGTTTCTTAAGCTCTTCAAGCTCAAAAATAGCCATTCTATATGGAGTCTTGGATATTGGTAATTCCCCGGGTATAAGTTCAATTGAGAACTCAACATCTCTTCTATGAGGAAGACTAGATAGTTCCTCGGGAAACACTTCCGCGAATTCCCTCACAATAGGGATTTCTTCAAGGATGGTTTCTTCTTTGGACTCAATCATCTGAGCCAGATACGCATGATCATAGGGCAGTAATATCAATGCTTGAGATGATGGAGCTAATGGAGATTCATCTTCCTCCTGACACTTGTAAGGAATCAGGGGTCGATTCTCCATATGGAGTGTGATTTCCCTCTCCCGACAATTTATGTTGGCTCTATATAAGGAAAGCCAATACATTCCAAGAATTGCATAAAATTACACCAAAGGGAGTATGATGAGGTTCTCCAAAAATTCAATCTACAGATTATAACAGGGGAGGACTTATATTAATGGGATGTAATGATTTCCCCATTTTTTGTACTCACCAACATTTTTACTTCCATGATTTGTGGTGGTGCTGGGATTGTTCTACTAAACTTTCGAGATATAAAAGAATATGTTGAACCTGAATCAAAGAGTATGTTTGCTATTCCTGAATGAATAATGAGCGTACCTGTCACCACTTCATTGTTGGGGTTCACTTTGGCTGAAGTTATGGAAAAAGCTCTTCCTTGCTATCTTGGAGGTTGTTGGTTGCCTCCGATAACCCTTGGAGTAGGGCACTGATTTGAAAAATGACACGGTTCTTTTCATTTTTAGCATTGAAAAATGCGTTGAGGTTAAAACGAAGCATCCCTCTCCTCTGTCATAGCCGTGGGTCCTTCTTCCAAACAGTTAACAGCTAGGTGCCCCTCTCTTCCACACCTGAAGCATTTTCTCGTCCCCTTAAGGCGATTTCCAGGGTGCTTCTTTCCGCACTTTTGGAAAGTGGGGTGCTGGATCTTCTTAGCACCATTGGATTTATCCATCGGACCACCAAAATTTAAGTCCAACATACACTTCTTGTCCCCATGATACCCTTGTGATTCCCCGATCTCCATTTCGACTTTGAGGGCACATCAGACAATTTCCTCATAGCTGTCAAAGTCACGGATCTCTAATGCTTTCCGAAAGCTAGGCTTTAGCCACCCAAAGAAGCGGTCAACCTTGCATTCAGGGGTAACGACAAAGATGGAAGCGTATCATGCAAGCCTTGTGAAGTTTTCCTCATATGCTCCAACAGATTATTCATATTTTTGCTTGAGGGAAAGGAAGTCCCTTTCTATCTTAAGTCTGAGGGTGCACGGAGAATATTTATCCAAAAACATCTTCCATAATTCCTTCCATTTCAAAGCCTCGATCTCCTCCGCAGGCTTCATATTTTTGATCAACATCCACCATTGATCAGCTTCACCCTCCATACGATAAGCAGCCAGGAGAACCTTATCTTGTCCTGAACATTGAAGGATGGATAAGATCTTTTCAATGGAGTTGATCCATTGTTCAGCGATCGTGGGATCATTTGATCCACTTAAAGTAGGAGGTCTTTGTCTCATGAAGCTCTCGATAGCGACTTGTTATTTCTTATGGGGGTTGAACATTCCTCTTGTCCCGTGTTTCTATTCAAAACATGAGTTATCTAAGAGAGAAGTGTGATAGAGTTCACGATTCCCGCTCCCATTGGATTTGGCATCTCATTAGTACAGTCATCACACTGGTATTCACAATGGTTGTTAGCCCGATTCCTCCTATTACCGGCCATTGGCTAGAATAAAAGGAAATTTAGGGGTAACACATAAAGGGTAATCCAAAGACAAAAGTTGATGACTCAAAAATAAACTTTTATTTCCTTAACTCAAGAGTCTATAGGATTTAATCTAGGCTTTTCATGATCTACTTTTTAACATATATTCTTTGGGGAATTTTTCCCTTAATAAGGGTTCATACTAAGAATTTGAATTTATAAAAACATATCCCTCATGAGTTTCGTAAATAAGAGTTCAGCAAGGCCTGTTGTCGTGCACTAGTCCCCGTTCGAGTCTAGCTCAAAGCGGTGTTTTCGGGTTTTACCCCAAGGATACATCTGTTTCAGAGCCGCCTCTACCTGCTCGTATCCAGACAGGGATGTATTTGTTTGATAAACCCCTTACTTAGTATTTACCAAAACATTGGGATGTTTTTATTATAGATAGTCCTGTATCTAAGGCTTTACTAGGGTATCCTAATCCCCAAAATAACTAAACCTATCCTTTGATACCAACTGTGACAACCCTGCTTTTTATTACAACATAAACATGCTTTATTACATAAAACTTCACATGATATAACAAAGAAGATCTAGAGGTTTAGTGTCATTGGGGCTTAGGATCATTTCATAAAAACTTAAAAAATGCAATACAACATCTTTATTTTAAACTTCCTTTACATGACCACTACATTCCCTCGTACTTAGCATTGCATGGGATAACCTGAGGACATGCATAAGAAAAGGGTGAGATATAAAGCCCAGTAAGGGAGTACAAATGGAATAACATGTGGATTACAATACATGTTAGGAAAAAGGCATGTCAATAGAGCATAAGAGAAACATGAACATAAAGGCATCATAAAGCATGATAATCATAACATGGAAATGTGGCAACAATACTTAACATTGAATTAGCAAGATCCAAGGATCATTGCACATGGAGCATGAGTAAACCCTCTTTGCACATGAAGCATGAGTAAACCCTCATTGCACTTGAATTAGCATGATTCAACACTCATTTCACATGACGTATTATGATACTATACTTTACCCAATGCATTTGAGTGCTATAAGGGAACACCCTTCTTAAACATTTCATTTCATGCATAAGTGTGCCACATGGATCATAAAACATGGATTCATAAAACATAATCATTTATTCCATGATAAAGGAATTTGGAATTCATACATAAAACATTACAATAAATACGTAAATGTGCATAAAGGTGATTACCCTTGATGGAGAAATAAGCATGGTATCCACTACACAATGACATTGGCTTAGAAAATCGATGTGATTTCTGCAGCGTAACGGCGTGACATAAGAATTCATAAAAAATGTTGATGAGAGAGAAAGGGGTTCCTCATCATATTTACATGTAATGGACAGTAAGGAGTTCATATAGATAAATGTCCCAACAATTTTAATGGAATTTAGTTTCATGATACAAAAGTATTGCTTGAATATAAAATAGGAGAGAGAAGTTCCTTTCAGAATTACAGCATAGTAACAGGTGTACATGGGAGGCATTTAATGAGAGAGAAAGGGGTCTCCCATCATTCAAACAATAAGAGGCCAGTATGGGGGAGGTGCGAAACCATAACCCAACATTAATAATTGAAAATAAAAGGGCAATACAACTTAAGGAAAATTGTCAAAAAATGAGAAAGGAAGAAAAAAACCCTTACTTGGAAATGTGCTTCCAAAGGCTAGAGAGAGGCTTGTGAGAGGCTTCTTGGGAGCTTGGGGCACCTTGGGAGGATTCTAATGAGAGTAGGGCAGAGGTTGGACTAACTCCAATGGATTTTAGTGAGGAGGAATTGGGATCTGGGGTGAGTTTATATAGGAAAGGTGAGGGAATTCTTTATTATTTAGGTTTGGGTCCCCTTACATTAAATTAATCCAAACCACAAACCATCCCACTGTTTTTGCCCATGGTTTTTGGCAACAGGAAGAGGAAAAAAATATTTTATATATCCCATGTCCGATCTTCTTAAAATAATAAGGTTGCTTATGTGGAGGTGAGTCACACTCCCATGGAAATTAATTTAAAAAGTCGAAGTGTTGAATATGTCTTGAGGGGTCCATTAATGCTTTGAAAAGTAAGTCAATAAATCCCAAAATCACATTATTTTAATGATAAAACTTATACTGGCCTAACATAAGGATTATGGTATTTTATTACTTCACCATTGGGTCATTATGATGTCATAAAACACATTATATATTTAAACGGTATTTTATTTTTACCCAAAAATTTGACTGTCTCAGAAAATTATGAAACATTCACCGTTGGATAATTTTGACTTCCTGATTCCATAAATGAAATTTATTTTATCTAAAAAAATTTCTAAATATGTTAATTTTCACTTTTAAAATAAAAACCAACATTTATCGAAAATTCATGGTTTTTGACAGAAATGGTTTTCAAACCTTAATAAAAATTTTAATTGAATTCATAAAATTATAAGATGGTTTATATTTAATAAAAATTAATTTAGTAATAACAATATTATTTTATTATAATTTTATTTAATTCAAAAATACCTTAAATTAGTAAAATAGATTTCTTAATTAAATAATAACTAAAAACACCATTTGTACTTTAAAAACTATTGACAATGTTTCAAAAATGACTAGAAATTATATTCATTATTATATACAAAAAATAATGTACATTAACATAGTACTACTTATTTGTTACATAACCCCTTAAAATATCCGCATAAGACCTAAGGGTAAGGTGTGCGATGGTGACAGACTCTTGGGGTGGCTCGGATAACATCGCTCTAGTGGTAATTTCAATCAACCACCACTTTTCTCATAGACGGTCACATTCGAGCTTGACATAATGAAGCTCAGCTTGGGCTTGGTCAAGGGAGAAGCCCAAAGATGCCACCTCTTTTCCGAGATCTGACAAATGGGCTTCATATGGGGTAATTCTACTGGATGAGGCCATCACTTCCTTTGTCTGAGTAAAATTGGGTTCGTTAAAGCCTTATATTTATACTAATCACGTGATCACTGTTCAATGACTATAAAAGTAACAGTCACAACTCTTATCATAAAACCAAAGAAGTTGAAATATTATAAAACATTTTATATAAAGAGACATTTAATAAGATCAATAGGGATTTCTATTAATGAAACTTTGTGTCGTTATAGATAACTAATTTTGAATAACCTTTTACCTTCATGTGATTCATTTCCACCTGATGTTACAATTCCAAACCTGAAATGAGAGCCTGATACTCCTCCTCATTGTTGGATCTGCCATTCGATAATAGGAAGGAATAAGGAAATACAGCCTTTTCTGGGGAGATAAGGACAATTACTAACCCAACATTGTTGAGTTTAATGTTTTCCATTCTCTTCCCTATTAGACTTCTGGAAGCACCATCAATGCACATTTCCCATGATTTGGAATTATCCTGAATAGATAAGACCTCGTCGTAATGAATTTCAGTATTTAATGACGTATCTTATGTGGATGGATGGTCAGCTAGGATGTCAACTATAGCTTTTCCTTTTATTTCCTTTTGAGGCACAAACAGGATATCAAACTATTGAAAAATAAATACCCACCGTTCCAGACACCCTGTAAACATTGGACTCCTGAGGATAAAATTTAGAAGGCTATTGTGAGATACCAATTGGACCTCATGATGTTTTAGATAGTGTATTAATTTATAAACTACAAATATTAATGCCAGGCATCACTTTTCTAAACTTGAATACCATGTTTTCTCATCAAGTATAGTTGTAGTGAGATAGTAAAGGTTGTTTTCATTCCTATAATCATTCTTTTGAGCAAGTAAGACTACCACTGATTTTTCTAAAGATGTCACATAAGGAATAAGTTTCCTTCATTCAGTAGGTGGAATTAATACTGGTGGAATCAAGAGAAAATTTATGAATGTATCAGAAGCATCTTGATAGTATTATGTCCATTGGTAGGTGATTCCCTTCTTCATTAATCTCCTGAAGGGTAAACACTTTCCTTCCAAATTGGTGATAAAGCACCGAATATAGGCCAAGTGTCTTTGGAGTCCTCTTAATTATTTTAAATTTTGAGGAAGTGACATACTAAGCATTGATTTCTTTTATTAGCATAAACATCAATACCATGATGGAATACAATGAAGCCAAGGAAGATTCCTAAGGTTACCCTGATAACACATTTCAATGGGTTTATCTTCATACTGTGTTGCCAAAGTTAATAGAATATGGTCTTCGGATCTGCTAAGGGATAAGAAAGTCTCTATATTGGACCACCAAATAATCCATATAACATTCAACAAACATCTCTTGGAATGGTTTGAGGATATGGTGCATGGAACATTGGTATGTTCTACCTGCATTATTTATACCCAAGGGTATTACCTGACAAAAAAACACACCTTGATGAGACCTAGTGGCTACAAATTATTCATCATATGGGGACATACATATTTTATTATACCCAGATTAACCATACATGAAGGAATGAGATTTATAAACAACCATTAACTCAACTAAAATCTCTGTAATCGAAAGTGGAAAATTATGTTTAGGACTATGCTAGTCAAGATATGTGAAAACAATGAAAAATATAATGTTCCCATTCTTATTTTTCATTGGGACAATGTTGGCCATCCATTTTGAAAATTGAAAATCCCTGACAAAGTTATACTTTATAATCTTATCCACTTCGGCTTCAATTTTAGAGGCATTATTTGGGTGTGTACTTCTTTCTTCTTTTCGGAATCCATGACGTTCTTCTACAAAACATAAATTATGGTTGGATACATCAGGATTAATTCCAAGAATTTATATATTATTCAAAGAAAATATATCATAATTTTTCTTTATAAATTATTTATACACCCCTTCCTCTTTAGAGGTCATGGACGCACTAATTAGAGTGGTGCCTAGATCTTCTTCTATACGCAGATTTATTTCTCTGAGCTCATCCACGGTGGTAGAGAAACCTTCCTCAAATGATGGAGGGGAATCCCCAAGATAATTATCTTCTTCTTTATTATGTGTTACCTATTTTGTTTCCACTTGTATATTAGATGATAGGGAAAAATACCAGAGTTTGAGGGGAAGTTAGTATTTGAACATCATGAAGAAGAGGCCACCATATCTAGCCCTACTGATGACTAAGGGTATTCCTATGGTAATAAGGAGGAAATGATGGAATGAGAATCAGCATATATGTCTTCCTCTAGAATATATACAATTCCTTCTACTCTGATTGAAAAAGTAGAGGCATGTTGTATTTTAGCAGATAAAATGAAAACATCTCCATTTAGGATTCCATCATTGCTTGGTGGATCAACCGTTTATCCCATCCTATTAAGCTCAGTTTCCACACTTGAAATTATGGAAGTTATTAGATGAATTCATTGATCTAGTGTTACCATTTAAATTTTCATAAAAGGTAACACATAATCTGTACTCAAATGTATGAATGGTTTGTTCGAATATTTTCCAAACCATTTGGAGCATTAACTATTATTATTTCTTTTGTCATGGACTTCGTTCCTTTTGTGTGATAAAACTCTACCTCAATGTATTGAGATTCAAAAGTTTTGAACATAGACTTGTCACCATACGATGTACCGATTTTACCATTGAAATGGTACTTAAGACATTGGTCATATGAAGAATGTATGGTTACATGTTGATGCAGCCAAGACCTTTCATGTAGAATATTTAAGGCCCTATCCAGATGAACAACCATGAAATCTGAATTAGTCATAAGATCCCAAAACTGAGTAGTGGGTGTAATCTCTCCATGAGTTTCTTGCTCATTCTTATTATAAGCTTGCAACATTAAAGTGTAAGAAGATAAGTCAAATTTAGTCAGGCCTAATTGACGAAGTGAACGAACTAGAATGAGGTTGACTTCAGATCCATTATCAATGAAGGTCCATTGGATGACTACATTAATGAATTTTACAAACAAATACAAGGGTATAATATTTCCAAGTACATTATCATCTTCATCTTCATCTGTAAAAGATATGAATGCATGAAATTTTGTTAGACCATTCTCTATACGGTAAACCTCAATAGCATCCACTTTGGGTTAAAACTCTTGAGGACATGACAATGCCTCAATAAGTGGGTGACGAAGGACTTTTGACAGACATCGAGCATCAAAAATTGATAACATTTCCTGTTGTTGGGACAATTGTTTAAAAACAACATACTTTTGATACAAAGGTCTGCGTTTCCTAGCATGGAAATACGGTATTGCAGGTGTCTTAGAATTTGATGCTTCTGATATAGATGTACCCTGTGTTAGAGCAGAATCAAGAAATACTCATGGCTTGGGTATGTTAGACTGACTTGGTCTATTCACTTTTTGAGAGGAAGATGGTGTGACTTCTAATCAGTCCTGCAAAATAATTGTGTTAGAACTGAACCTATGTTTCATGGAAGAAACTCCTTGTTCTTGTTGAGCCCACAAAAGGTCTATTCCATGAGTTTCTACAACATTTATGGTTTTGAGCAGGGGTAGAGTTAAGATGGTGGTTTCTATAATTTTCACATCTTCCCTTGTATCCTTTTCCATGGCCTCTACCTCTGGTTCCCCAATTGGGTATAATGAATTCTAGCTCATTATAATCAGAATCAATATTGGCATAAGGATCATTTAAATGGAAAACTATGACATAACCAAATATCACTTCATTATCTGATAAAGATTATGGCTATTAGTTAATTTATGATTATATCATTTAGTGTTGTTGTTCTCATGCTTTTGAAATAGATAGCTTGAAATCTTCTGGGGTCATGAAAAACATTGGACTTAGCGTGAGCTCAAATTTATCTGACTTCTATTTGTCCTTATGATTAATTCACTTATTTGAGTATTGACCATTTAATAAAGGTTATTTGGCTGTGGTGAGAGTGTCAGAAGACATCAGTTGTTTCAACTATGTCTGTAAAATTGAATGAGTTCAGTTGATCACTTTCCTGATCATCCAATCATCATATTTTTTCATATTTTAACTTTTGACTTCCTGCCATTCGCCTTCATCCTCTATATAGGTAGCGATAACACATGATACACGACCTGAAAAACTTTTTAGTTTCAATTTTCTATAATCTACCATCTTTTGTAAGAGGTCCTTGAAAACAAAATATTTTTGGATCAGATTCCCTAACATCTTGTGAAAGGGACTATAATGAAGAAGATCTTCATCTCATTATTTATTTGGATTTTTCATCCTTGAAAACTGACCCAAATGTTTTTCTAGAGCTGAGAAGAGGTAACCGGAATCTTATTCATTCAGGATAGAATAAACATTGATTTTTAATTCGTCAAACTATTTCTGCCTTTGATATCTTTGATCATCAGGATGTGGTGGCCATTGTTGCAGATCATCAGGAGGCGGAGACATTTAGTATGATGATGTTCTTGAAGTAGAAGCAGGTACATGTGCCTGCTTGAGTTCAACTATAGTAGCATCTACCTTTCCTATCCACCTCTCTAGAGAAAATTTAATTACATGAATTTTAGCCTTATTTTCTATAATAAAGTCTTTTATCTATTGTGCAATTGATGTAATGTCTCAAAACCCTCCTGTGTATTTCACTGGGATCAATGGTGTGCGTAACTCTTCACAATTATTGTCCACTAAAATTGGCACCAATTCTTATTAATGGAGTGTTAGAATTAAGGAATATGATAAACCTTTCCATCACACAATGAAATATGAAACTCATTCATTCTCTATTTTTTTACAATTGGATGGATAAAAAATTATCATCTTTGTTAGCATTGAGAAAAATTGATGAAGGAATTTCTGACGGAGATCTTCCCATCCAATAATTGATCGAGAATGTAAACTTGTATACTAGACAAAAGTCTGTCCCTATAATGACTACACAAACCACCTAATATTTATTGCTTCTTGTTATTGAGAAGTTCACATCATGGGATCACAATGAGAACAAAATGTGTTAACTTTTGTTTTAGATCTCCCGAACCATTAAAGATAGGGAATGTGGTATTCCCAAAATCTGGCAGGGGAAGAATTACATCCACCCATTCAGGGTAAGATCTCTTTTTTTGCTGAACTGGTGCACGTCATTCCTTCATATCCTTAAATAGAGTCATTAATTCCTCAATTGTGTTCATAAGAATTTTGGGAATATCTGGATGAGGTAGAACCTGTGAACATATAGAAATTAGAGCATGGGAAGGTGTAAGGGCTGGAAACACCACTGAAGGTGGTGCTGATATTTGCCTTAGATAACCCATGGGAACATGCATATCAGGATGTGTCTGATCCTTCCATGATTGGGTACCCAGTGGAGGGAATTAATTACTTGTATCTGTAGTTACTACAAATTCTATTTCTTGAGGAGCTCTTATAGGATTTGGATATTGAGGACATACCTAAGGAGTATGTCTAGTAGAAATGTTGCATCTATGTAAATCTGTATTGAGTCTTTTCAACTCCATAACTTTCTCTTATTTCCATGAAAATATTTCTTCAAGAAAAAACGATTGACCTTCTCCAGTGGAAAAGTTAGAGTCAATATGACTTTTTCCTTTCCCCTTGTTAGATTTCTTTTAGAGGGGTAAGAGTTGGTTATTTGAGGGAATACATAGATTCTGGGTAAGCCTATGATTCTAGGTAGCACACCTTCTTCATTTTCCTCAATTTGAACCATATTATGGAAATGAACTTCATCTTATAATTCCCCTAAACTGGACTCATTGTCTAAAGGATCTTCTGCAGTTGTGTTAATGATATTCACCGATGCATAATGCATCGATGGCATTCTACCAGTGTTTTTGTAAGATCTTCTCCCTCTGTATCATCCATGATACTCTTCTCTCCTATATGATGAATTCCAGGGAATTTTTTGGTAGAGAATTGCAAAAATGGAATCATTGGATAGTTCAATTGTACGCTTTCCTTATGGATTCTTCCCTAATCGGGAAAAAACTGACTTCCATTAAGGATGGGATTATAGATATGAAAAATCCCCCAACCCTTCTGGGTGGGGTTTTTCTTTTTATTATTATTCAAATCATTGAACATTTTTTAATTAATTTAAAGGTTTAACTAAATGAGCCCCTAGACTTACAAGATGGGTTGATTCTTGAACTTATAGGGTTGAAATTCATGTAACTGCTTTTCTGATTTTGCGAATTTGGTTAAAATATTAGCTGGGGAAGTTATCTGAGAACAACTCAGATCACCTTCTTTATAATATTTCATTTTCTATTTCAAACATTTACATTCTATGATAGTTGAAATCCTCTAAGAGGGATTCCTACTCAAGATTCTCATATGCTTGATGTAAAAGTGACTCAAAAACTTCATTTACTAGGGCCTAATGCTGACGAGAGATGGTTGAGGCCTATTCTTGGGCATACATTCGATTACATAAAAAATCTATTGATTGAGGCTTCCTATGGGTAGTAACCTTCCATGAGACCACTTTTGGCAGGCATTTCTAATTTTGGAGTGAAATGAAATGCAATTATCCATGTGCACCTCATCCTCTGATACAATGATTTGATGAGGAATTCCGAATAACTTCTCCGGGTGCTACCAAACGAGATTGTTAGAAGAATTGATGATAATTGGAAAGTGTATATGCCTGATGGATATTTCCCATCATGTATGGTTGATGTAAATCCTTCAATACTGATAGATGAGACTACTGGCAGAATTGGTGATTGTAAACAGGTGTATGTTCATGTTTACCAGTTGCCACCACATTAGATTGGAAGGATTTTTTAAATGCAGTCAGACGAGCCTGTTGACTAACTGATAACATGTAAGCATGTGTATGTGCCTATTCATATTACTCCACAAGATTTATTTGGTTGGATTAGTGTGTTTCTTCTAGACGAGTCTTCTGGACAACGAAATTAGGATGGATGGGGGTATGTTCTCGTTGGTTGTTTTCCAACAATTTAGGTTGATGGGCTTCTCTAGAATGTGTAGAGGTAAAAACCTACTCCCAGTTACCTAGAAATTTTCTCCGATGGGTTTTCTTGCATTACCTCGTCCAAGAGACCTTGGCCGAACGTCTAGAGGCAACACCATCATCTTGTTGTGGGTTCCGTACCGCACGATTTTGTATGTGGCGATTGCGGGTGGGAGTCCCTAGGAATGACTCTTGCATTCTTAAATTTTTTCCCTGAGTGGCCTCTTGATCCACCACCTTATAGTATGGGGGGATTGGTTATTGAATTCTGGGGATAGGGACCTGAAATGGTTAAATATGGTGGTTGTCACCATCTTCTTGTTGATCATTGGTCATCATTGTCTGAATGATTGAGGATTTCTATGGGCCTAGACAGCATGCCGAGCAGCCTCCAAAGTTGGGATTGTACTATGCTGGTGATATTACATTACCATCACATTAGATACTGAGTGTATAAGATGCTGTGTTGGTGATTATGACCTTCTTGTGGATGGGGATCTAGCTTTAGCAGTGGTCGGGAAGATCACATATGTTGTCTTGAAGAAATCCATTTTGGAGTGAAGGGAAATATGAGAAATACTAATTGCAACAACAAAATCTATTAAAGAAACATCATTTTAGATGGATACATGCATGATTAGTTCCATTGACTGGACATCCATTATCAATTGATAGGGGCCTAACAGGTGGGAAACATTATTAACATGGTATGGATTCACACCGGGTTCACCAATTTGGTTTCGTAGTTCCTAGAAACGTGTATTCTAGTTATAAGAATCACTATTTTCAGGAGGATACCATTGGATTTATTTATGGAACAAAGAACTTCCAATAGTTCATTATCCAAAAGGGACCTGCTTTCCAAAGGCAGGTGTTTGTTAAGTTTTAACTTCACGATACTTAAGAACGTGCATTGGTCGAGAGGATGGAAGGTTGAATTGATCACACCCTTTTGGTGGGAATTATTGTCTACTCTGGGAATCTGTTTATAATTTAAGATATTTTCCTGAATCCTTATTAATTCACCAAATATATCATAAGCAACCCATGGAATTTTATATCACTTATTTCTCATGTGAAATGTTTAAAATCATTTGTATGTATTTGAGGTTCTTCATTAATGGTGATATCTGTATATATTCAAGGTTCTCCATCAATGATATCCTCTCATATACTACTTAGAGATTCTATTAAACATCGTTATGATGATAATGGGTATTTTAAGCCACCCAGTGGGGAACTCTAGAATTTATTGTCATCCAGGGAGATGAAAGTTTAATTTGATCTTAGGATAGTGCCTATAAAATGGGCTACCAACATATCCCTGTAAAAGAATCAGAACCCTCGTAGTTCAGTTCCACTGAATGGGATAGATCATACCTTTTAAGGTCATGTGATAATGACCTACCGATACTGTTTAATTTCATGTTGTATGGACTGGTAAGAGAAACGTGATTAATCAAAACATAGTGTTGGACTTATACTAATGCATCCCAACGAATGTGGAAAGGAAATGGGTATCCAAGTAGGATTAGATCTTTTTGGTAATATGGACCAATGAGAATAGGGTTGATTTATGGTGTTGGTTTTGAACCTCATATAGGATTCCAATGTATCCCATGTTTATGGGAATCAAATCCCACAAAGTTCAGTTATTATAATAGGAGAGTATAGTATTTTTTTGAGAAATGAGTTTGGGATAACATCCTGAAATGGATGCCTTAATGATTTTTGGGGATTAATTCGGGGATTATTCCTAAAGGGGATTCCAAGATTTAAGGAATTAAGTTTGGATTCCTAAAGAGGATATCCAATGAGATAAGGCCCTAAAAGGGATTCCTACGTATCCTAAATTGAACATGAATTAGAGTTCTCATAGTTCTTTCCAATATCAATGTTTGTGCACATGTTTTAATCATCATGAATCTCTAAGGCCAGGTGAGTCATGATTGGTGTGAGAAACAAGTGTATGTGAAAGATTCAACAATGACCAATTCACTTTTTCTCCTCTACTATTGTAAGAGGGCACACCTATAGAAGCAAGGGTGGATGAGGTCGAGGCGACCCGGGTAGAGGGAAAGACGATGAGCCTTCCCTCAATTCACTTTACATTGGAAAAGTGTCCAATGAAAGGAGTAAGGGATGAAGTTTAGGGTCTTACACCTTTATTGATACCCATGGTGACAAATCCCAATATGAGTGGGAAAAGTTAACAAATGTCCTTTTGTCTACCCCCCCTATGGTATTTGGAACCGAAGAAGAAAGGATGTGCGGTGATACTACCTCCTCTAAGAAAATATTGGGGCTTACACCAGGATGGTTGCTCTAAAATTCACCCTGGTATGGGAGGGAGACTTCTACTTTATTTTAAAAAGGAAAATTTGGTGTAAACGATACCTATTTCAACTAGAGACCTGAGGTTTCGGGCCATCTCTCTGAGAAGGGACAGGCCAGGACCAAACCCTCCTCTAAACTGGAAACTCCAAAACACTATTTCTGGGAGAGAGGTCCATGTGACTGTGGATATAAAAACCCATAGATATTCCATGTATACTAACTCCTTTATAAAAAATATGGGAATCCTACGACTGTGGAAATACAAACCCAAATAGGAGACACTATGATGTGCCTTTCCCCAATGGTTTTATTAGTCACGAGGTTTTGGTGGAGGCTTCAACTTAGTACCTTTTATATAAGATAACCAAAGATGCAGATAAACAACCATGAATGGATTTTACAGAGGGTACTTCAGTTCACATGTAGGATTTATACCAATCTCTGCCGCATAGGTACCTTGCACAAGTATGCTGCATAGGTACCCCGCATTGATTTACCGCGCAGGTATACCGCGCAGGTATGTCGCGTAGATGTGGCACACAGGGATGTCGCGTAGGTGTGAATGAAGAATGAATAATGTGCTTCACATAGGAAGACAAAACCTATGTAAAAATTGTAATAGAATTTATAAACATGCTTATCCAGTTTAATTATATCTTATCTATTGTTTTAGAGAGTTATTTGAGAGAATTTGAGGGATCTAGGAAAAAGAGCTACGCAATGGACGCATCAGATAGTATTTCAAATTATTCAGTCCCTGAACTGAAGAGCCCAAGGGTCCAATTTATAGGCATCGATGGGGGTTGGTCAAAGAGATGTTGGCCGCACAGGTCCTTCCTACAGCTCCTCCACATAGGTACTCCGCATAGGGGAACAAAAATTATTCTAGCGTGGAGATCTACTATGCAGGTCTATCATGTAGCTCTGCCGCGCAGGTCTGTGGTGCTGGTCTGTCGTGCAGATCTGCTGTGTAGCTCTACCAAAAATTTCTTTTAAAGTATTTGACATTCCTTTTAAATCTTCGATCCTTGTTTTTTGATTTTGAAATATCCAGGGCTCTCCCCATAGTCTTTTTTGTTTTCATAAGTGGTGTCAACAAACATATATAAGTGATCACATTCAATTCCCATGTGTATATAAAGAATAACATCTTAAGTATTTATATTGACATGGTCACACATTCATTTATAATCATGTGGAAAAGCATTTCATGCATGGCTGAAGCCATTTCCAACTCCTTTTAAACGCACCAATTGAAATATGGTAATTTATGATCATAAATAAGACGTATGGTCTATACCATCCAAGATATTCCATGTTCACTATCATAAGTCATGCCTACTATATTAACCCATGGAATGGTCTTACCATCCTAAAACATTTCTTTTCAATTATAACTATTTAATACATTGCACAAGAAAACATGTCATTTAGTATGAGCCCTCCTACTCAAGGTCTTTATTCTCAATTTTCCTAAAAATCAAAAATTGTAGTATGGCATAGTCAATTCAATTAGTGGATGTCAACATATCACTTTGGTAACTCAAAAAAGGACACTTAGATTACTTAAGGAAATGAAACTTATCATATCTAGGTCATCTGATAAAAGTTAACTCATTCGCCTTTCCTCAACAAAAAATCGTAAACATGGCATAAAAAGACACCATCACTTTTTAAATAGGCACGGCTAAAAGTATAATCATACTTATTTAATAAGGAACTAAGAACAATGTGATAATCAACTAACTAATGCATTGAAAATATTAAAAGGGAATGGAAAGGTGCCCTACCTAAGGGTGGAACCAAGTCGTCCACTTAGGCTATTGGCACATTCTAAAGAAAATTTGATGCTCCCCCACTAAGCATATGTATCCTCACATACATGCAAGGGAACCTAGCCACTATGTACATGTCTGCATTTACATGAACATATTAATGGAGGTCGTCACATATATACTTATATGCATATACCTATCTCCACTCACCTATGCATGAATTTTAATATATATACATAGAAACACCTAGAGCCACACACATTCATTCACTAAGATTGAAGAATATCACATAATGGGGGAACCAAAATATACATATATACTTGACAATAAATATGTAGGCTATTCTCCTTAGACTCTAGCATCCTGAACCAGCCTCAAGGATGATCCAACAAACTAAAACAAACACTAGGGTCTCAAAATTAAAGCAGTAAGGTCCAACACACCACAAATATAATTCCCTGGAGTCATAAACCTCAATATACCCAAATAAAAACTAAGAAACAAATGAGAAAACCTACCCTAAAACAAAGTAGGAAATCCTAAACCACACAAACCACCTCGGTTTCAGTCGTGGTTGATGTAACTCACAAGAAGGCATCCCAATAGACACTTCACAGAGCCGAAAACCAAAAAACAGATTACACTTTTGACCAAGGGTTAATTAGAGTCTCAATAGGGAAGGATTACAATGAAAAATGGAAAGAAATCAGGAGTATAAGAGAGATAAGAGCTTACAGGTGAGATTCATTGAAGAAACAGAAGAAATCCACTAAAAATTAAAGGAAAGAGATTTGCCTGGGAGAGGGTCGGGCATGCAGTGAGATGGGATCCCTCCACTTGGGTGCTTCACATATGAGAGGGGTTAGAATGAGGGTTAAATTTTATTTTTATTTTTATTTTTATTTTAAATTATTTTAATTACATAATCAGACACAACCAAATAGTTTGACCAACACAGTTTTCCAAACCATTCACAAACTGTGGGGAACCCTCTATCTAAGAGACTCACCTCGTAGGGGCTAGGAAAATGGTTTTGGAAACCACGAAAAACCCATGAAAAACAAATCTCCCCCCATAAATAAGGACTCAAGGTTACCTTCAGTGGGATACATGATATCAGTCCAACCATTTTCCTTCTTATTTTTTCCAAAAAACCTAATTTTAGGGTTCTTCCACCCAAAACTCTTCGATCCCCCATGAAAATTAACAGGGATTCACCTATGTCCAAAAAATGGTTTTAAAGGTTCAAACTCATAAAATTGATTTCCAAAGCTCAGTTTTAAAAACTTACAATTCAGTATTTGTAAATGTTAAAAAACATTTGAGTTTTCATCCTATCCAAAACATTGATCGTTACAAAAAGACATTATTTATTTGTCTAAAACTGAATAAATTTCTATAAGAAAAAGAGGTCAATATGTGTTTGGTAATGAAAAGTTGTTATTCTTATAGGATAGTAATGAATTCATAATTAATGGACTCACAACAGTGAGATTCAATTGGATTTAATTATTGATATGGTAGCCAATATTATACACTAGGTTGAAAAGCAGTGAAACATAAAGAACATGTGATAAAATACACATATACCGTTTTATTATAATAATTTTAGAGATGATCTTCAAGTAAAATAAAAGGGTTGATTTATGAAAAAACACCTTATGCAATATATTTTATATTATATTGATTTGTTGGTGTAATGGGTAGATTTATGACTTGAGTTTAAAAGGTAAAGCATATCTTGGGATATGAAGCAACCATCCAATGGTTATTTCATTTTATTAATGGTTTATTTAGTGTTATTTATCCTCTTATAATGTTTTTGTGGTGTTTTCAAGTATTTATGAAGGCCTTGATGGGAGCTAAAATGTGATGATATGAGTTAAGTGATAACAATAATTTTAATGATATTTTAGATAATTAGATACATATGTTAATTTGGATGGGTAAATATTAAGCATGAAAGGATAAAATTGAGGATTATAATGGTAAAATCAAGGAAAGATAAAGTTACGAAAGAAATAAAGAATAATAATAATGAAAATTGGGTAATTTTCAAGAATAGAGGGATCATCCGAATGTGAGTAAGGATAAAAAACAATATAAACATGAATCCACATCATTTTAAGGATAATTTATAAGAACATAAAGATTATTTATCCATACCTTGAGACTTTATAAGCATCATGGTAGATATTTGTAATGTTGATTTTTGGGAATTTAAGTATCATTTATCATTCTATAATGAATTCATAAGGATTATCCTAAAATTTTATATTGATTATTTTTGAGAACATGGCGATCATTTATCCTTAAATATTGACTATATAGAGTTTTACAATATCACTAAAATATATAGAGTTAAATACTATATAGATTTGGGGTTTATTGTTTTAGATCTAAGAAAATGATAAATATTAGAATGAATCATTACGATGAATTGTGTTTCAAATAAAAAACATCATTCATGATGAGGAAAAGAATGAAGAAAAACCCGATTCGAAATGAAAGATAGGAGTACATTCCTTGAGTCGATGTTCTATATTAAAATAACATGAAGACATGAACACTTGAATGATGATTTAAATGAATTATATTATATTGGATTTGTGTAGAATATGATATCATGATATTTTATTTTCATATGAATAATTAAAATGTGTTCCTTAATAAAGGTTTAAATGAAGTCCTTAATTGAGAATTTAACGTCTTTAAAATATAAGAAAATATCACGTCTATGTATGAAGGAGTTTCATGATTTATATAAGGAAATATTATTTATGATTTTATTAGAATAATATATATATTTTATAAGAATAAAATATTAGGTTACCAAAACTAAATAAGAACCGAAGACCGAATATATTGTTATACCAAAGTGAGATAATGTAAAAAATAATCGCATCAGTTCTTTGAGAGTCAATTATATAGGTATGTCCCAGAAATAAATAGATTTTTGGAATATCCATATCATTGAAGTTCCAAAGTGAGTGTCTTTGAATGGTTTATTTTATATTCAATGTTTGTTTTTTTGTTCCTATTGATTTTGTATATGAGAACACTATCTTGTATATTGTTCTTCTAATGGGAGATCATTTAAAGCGGTGTTGTATCCACCAGGATTAGATATAGATATTTCTATTTATATAACATCATTTTAGTACACAATAATAAGCCATGAATATCTAGTGGGATATTGGATCGGGTACATTTAGTGGATCTACATTAATGGAACAAGGAAGGGTACAAGTGTTAAGGCTTGTGTATATAGTGGTAAACCTATGATTGGGGTAGCTAAAACCCATATCATTGAGTATGATTTTATAGTTAAAACATAAAAACCCTTGTGTATTTTATTTTTATTATTTAAATTTTGTAATATGTGTGGGTGATTAATTTCATATTGAGAGGATCCTATTTGTAACTAGTTATTGAGGTCTGTTCAAGAGGGAAGTAATTGTTAAATGTGGACAACTAATTCAACCTCGTCTTAGTGGTCCCTAACCAGTCCTTGAAAAATACTCATTGAATTATTAACCTGTTTCTCAATGAATTATAACAATTATTATCAATGATATACAAGATAGAATATACCCTATGGAACCAATATGTTAGGGATAATAGTGAGTGGGAAATTTGTTATCAAAGAAATAAATGTTCGAAGGGGGCTATAAAATATTCTTGATGACCTATTAAAATGTTGCATATGGTTATGTGGAAGGAATTGTAAGGATCTTTGAAAGATAAAATGATTATTGAAATATATATTGGTTTAATAAGTAGGCTTTAATATTAAAACAACGTATTTTATGTATAGTGGGATACCCTATGTCAAATATTATAGAAGATATCCTGCTAGAGAAATGGAAACAATTCATTTTGAGAAACTATAATTTTATATAATAATAGAGGATAACTATGTATTACTAGAGTCTATAAGTTTTATTGTGGATTAAATATTGACACATGTGAGATTTTATATTGTTGGAAGACCTATGGGAAGGATTTTTAATGTAACCCTTTTTCAAGGAAATACGATAGAATAACTATGATGTTTTACATTGAGATTCCATGAACATTAAGTAATAATATAGAGGGAAACTCCACATTATGGAATGGGTTTAAAAAACATAATATATTATTCTTCTATTAATTCACTGTTGATAAATATTTTTTTTCAAACGATTCAATTTGTAATACATCATGTATCTAAAAAGTTTTGGTCTTTTGAAATGCTTGTTACTAAGTCTATTTATATGAATATACTCATATACATTCAATAGATAAAATGTTAGACTATGTACTATATAACATATTATTGGAACCATAAAACATCTATCAGGTATTCATATAAAAAATGATATTCAAATAATTAAATTTTCACACAACTGTATAGGAAATCAATTCCATGATAAAAAATAATGACCTCGGAATTTAATAACTACAATACTATAAATGAATCGTGACCTTTATCAACAAAAAATTAGGATCCACATAATTATTATGTAGAAACATAATTATTATATGCATTAAAATATAAACTTGTAAAAAAATATCAAAACATAAAATTCATATAACAATTTATATATAATTTTATATTTTCTCCAAGGGATTTCAAATTAATTATTTTGAAATGAGATACACACATAGATACATGTTAATCCAATAACCAACCACAATTGGGAAAAAATATATCTATAGGGAATTTAGAAATGTGTTCAAATATTTTTATTTAAACAAATTATATTCTAGATAACCAATTATTATCACCACACTAATAAATTGAGAAACATTTTATTGAAAATTGTTTCCCGTGATTTATGAAGAACAATGAAACTCATGGAAATCCCTAATTAATATTCTCGATTCACTTAGTTTTCTTTTTTGACGGTACATAGCAAAACATTCCATGTTGAGGATCACATCTTAAATTCCCGGAAAAATACCTTGTGTCATTTTTTTAGTGCTGATAAATATGTTATTATATTATTATAATATCAGCACTATTGGGGAATAATAATTACGATTACATTTTTTCATAGTCCCAAATTATTTCTATATGATTTAGATGAAACAATATGGTTAATTAAGAATGTGATAATTCTGTTAATGTTTAAAATCATTCTATAAGATTAACCATTAAAATAAATAACATGGTAAAATTATTATGATAAAAAACTGCATAATATAATGGAGGATTATTTCAGATAGAAATTGGGTCGATAATGGTGTGTGAAAATAATTATAATTCTGGTTTAGAGTGTGTAGAGTAGACATTGTTTTATATACGAGTTTTTTATCATATTCCAAATCAATCATTTCTTAATGTATATGGAATATAATTTTACAAGGAAATAGTAAAATGATAAAGGATGATTATAGGTCATGAATTCCATTATCTAAATAATTTAAAAAATTCTCTCATGATATTTTATGACTAAATATTATCTTAATAATTTTACATCATTTTTCTATTGACTTAAGAAACCTAGTTTTTATTATCATAACATAATATTAGCAATAAAATTGAAATTGATCATATTATAAAATTATGAAATGATAATTACAAATATATATAAAATTTTATTAAATTTATTTTCTAAAATTGATTAAATTGTTTTTTGAAATATAAAATTCATAATTTAATAAAACAAATTATAGACCAATAGGTTTCTAAAAATTAAATTAATTTATTTCTATTTCATAATATATAATTATCTTTATAGGAATTTAAATTTATTATTTATATAAATAAAAATTATATTGCATTAACATTATTATTTGAAATGAGAAAACATATAAAAATTCACATAATAATACTAATAATTGAAATATAAATTTATAAATCATCATTTATTAATTTAATTTTTACATATTGACCTAACAATAATTTATAATTTTAAAAAATTTCATCACCTCTGTATAATACAAAAGGGTGACATAATAAATAGTTGTAGTTCAAGGTGCTGATTTTGCTTACTTGGATTTCACAGTGTTTTCCAAAATCATTAACTTCTCCCACATATAATTACATTAAAGAAATAATTAATTAAGTTCATCATGGTCACATATCCAACAAATATAAAATTTACGATCATATAGAACAATGTGAGTACATGATGTCCTAAAATATTTCATTATACATAAATGTCACAAATTGATTACATCTATTTTTAGAAGTGAAGTCTATTTTTATATTAAAATTGTCAAAAATAATGATTATTTTATTTTATTATTAAATATTAATTCAATATAACATACTAATACTATTTATCTCATTAATATATCTTATATAAAATCACTATATTTTTTGAAAAACCATATATTCTTAATTTCCATATATTTCTAATGACCACATTTCCCTAAATACATATACTAAATCATTTATGAAATTATTTCATCTCTTTTCTCAATATGTTTATATAATTTTAATTTTTATTCCCTTTACAGTCATTATTGATAATATAATCATTATAAAATTATAGTATAATGAATATTTCAATAATTTAGTTTTTTGTTTCCTTGTGGTTGTTTTCCTTTTATGATTTTCCTAATTATGTTTCATTTATCTATCTAATAAAACATCATTGTTTGTTTAATTAAAATTTTTTATGTATATGGAGTAAAAAAATATCATTTTAGTTATGTGTTTCATGTAAGAATTATTATTAATAAAAAATAAAATTTCAAATTAAAAATATTTAGTTATATTTAATTTACCACTATATCACATGAAATAGGATATATAACATCTAGAATGAAAGAGTGTGTCTGTAATAGAGATCATAAAGTTTATTCATAATAGTATTACATGAAAATTGGTTCTATGAAAAAAATGGTCTCAGTTGATTCACAATAAATAATGACACCCTATAGATATTGTCAGTTTAGTACAAACACCGTAGGCATCTATTATTTTGAAAAATGATATTTTTTTTACAACCACATATAAAATAAATTAAATTGAGGTAATTGGTGAAGGGTAAAATTATTATTGAATTTAATTAAGCTTGCTAAATTCTAATCACCCCTAGTTTTAAATAAATTGATTTGTACCTCTACATTTCAATGAAGTTACATCAATTGATTAGAGTTGTTCTGGATGATTAAGAAAAGTATGCATCTAATGTGACTTATCTTTTTAGATAAACAATAAATATTTTAATACGTAAAATATATAACATGATTTTACTATTTTCATCATATCATAGTTTAATATAAAGACCCATTTATCTAGAATTCTATAGAGACGTCATCTCAAATCAAATACTTCTAAAAAATTGTTATGAACCGATCTCTAGTTTTCCAAATCAATTGGGTACATTATTTCATTGGTACTAGATATGTGATATCACATATCGATGGATGTAATATTTTATTAGTTTTGTAAACGACATATAAACATGGCTTCTATTTTATTTTGGAAATAAAATACAAAAAATGTAGTCAAAGAAATTAATTTTCATCCTTGAACACATTACAAGATCCATTATTCATTTCCTAGTAAAAGGAAACAAAATAAGAGTGAGCACAAATAATCATCAAGTATAATGTATAATAAAATATATAATGATTAAATAAGGAATAATTAATTTGGAAAGTGCAATAACTGAAATCACATGCCACATAATTATTAACATGATAAAATTTTTAATTATTCACGAATAAATAATCCTAAAATAATACCATATAAATAATCACATGATCTTGAAACATATCCATAAACATCATACCTCTTCATAAAATCACATTTACATCAATAAGAGATTTTGTAATGATGGAATGAATAATGTCATATATCATAAACTTATCATTGAATCATTGTTCCATGACATATTACAACAGTTGGTAAGGACTCTACCAAATACCCAAACTATTTTGTCCCATGAGACCTACTAATGCATCTAGGGGCTATATAATACCCCTACATTAACTTGAGAAGTCCAATTCAATCCTAAAATGGCAAGGTGGACATAATAAATATAAATATTCAAACTAAAATACTACCATATGAAATTATAAGAATTTCTTTCATCAATAAATGTAACATGATCATATTCCATCCAAAGTAATATAATTGATGGTATAATTAAATCATATCACCCATGGAACATATGTTGAATACTTTTTTATAGTTGATGAATATAAATATCATTAAAAGAGTATTAAAAAGATTTTTTAGGTAAAATTACCTTTTCAATATGAAAATATCTTTTAAAAACTAAAACTTTGTAAAATATTATGAAAATATTTTCAATGAAAAGAACCACATAATATTATAAAGAATATTAAAATCATTGGTTGATCACGATGGTTGGAAATTATGTTTATTCCATATAATTTAATATAACAACATTATCACACATTGAAAAAATGGTGGAAATCTATATCATTCGAAAAATTAAAAAAAAATTTACATTTAAAATATTTTCAAAAATTTAAAACATGGTTAAAATGTATTTAATAATTCATAGTAAAATATAAAAAAATATCATTTTTTTAGAAAACAGGGATATATAATAAAATGTTTTTTGATCAAAGATAAAAATAATGTTGGTTTCATTAAAACTTTTATTTCAATTTCAGGATACATAAAAAAAGAAAATTAATAAAAAAATGTATTTTATAAAAAAAATATAAAAGAAAAAATTTCATATGTTTATTTAGATTTATATTATAATAGTTCATTACCATAATCTTAATCATAAACTATACTGGTAAACAAATATACTGTATCATAAACCCTTACAACATTGGTAACTGTTTAATATTTTTCTCCATGAAAGAAAGATTCTTATATTGAACTTTAAATCCCTAAAATTCTTTATTAAAGGAATAAAAAATACATTAATGGGTTTTATATACAAAATATAAAAGAAATTAGTGATGAATATCACATGTGTCTTACAAAAATAAATGTGAGACAAAAAGCACATACCAGATGTTCGACACATCATGTTCATACTTTATCATCATAAATGATATAATATCTTCATAATTTAATTTATTAAGAAAAATTATCATGTTTATTATAAATTTTATTTTATTTATTTCCATGTTTTATTTATATAATAAATCAATTATGTACACATCAGATGTTTTAATGATTATTTTGTTTATGTGTTGAAAACGACAATGGTATGATTACTATGGTCAAAGATTTAATAATTCATCAATATACATAATAATTATAATGAAATAATTATAATTTTATACATAAATTATAATTTGAAAACCCCCATTAAATATGGTTATGAGAAATAAATTATGTTATAATCCGGGAGACGGTAAGTTGTACGTATGCATTATTAACATTTCCATTGTTCAACGATCATGATGAAAATAATTTGAGTATTATTTTATATTTAACTAAATGATAATAATATCTTAAATACTTTATTCTTCATTTAAATAACCACATATATATATCATCCTTGTGATGTGGTAATGGAAAATGAAATCCCATTTTTTCATGGAGGAGGTAGTCTACATGTACGCATGGATGACGTTATCATTTTTTAATTTATGGAAAGGTAAGAAATTAGATGATATATATTGTTTTTATAAATATAAATAACTCATTATTATCATCTATAAATATTAAATCCAGTATCATAAGCAATCTTGAGAGGCAATACTGGAAAAAAAATAACATTGGTTTGCAAATCAATAGTCGGTCGTATACACGGACAGCTTTGGTACCCATTTTATGGAAGAGGATTTTGATATATATATTATTTAATTAAAAAAATAACATACTCATATATGTAATATATGTATTTTATAATCTCATCATGGTAGGATGAGATTTGAAGGATGTTTAATAAGAAACAAACCAAAAATGCTCAATTAAGAACTATACCACTTCTTCTAGAAACCTATTTTTAATTACACCTTAAGCCATATAAGATTAGAATAATTTCA